>WUQG02432534.1:0-14195 GCA_011317285.2 Androctonus mauritanicus | reverse complement strand
CACAATCCGGCTGACCCCTCCGCAGGGGTGGGCAGCCTGTGGAAGGGCTTGTTTCGCCCCGCCACTTAGTATTCTAACTGAGTGGAAAGTGGCGTCATCTGTTGACCAAAAAAAATATTCTGAGGGAAATAAATAAATTCCCAAAAGGAAGTTTTCTAACATGGAGAAATTTAAGCATGTCGAAAGGATTGTTCAATATGCTGAGTTCCGTCGGCAGGATTGGCCGCGTGGAAACGCTTCGGCTTTCCACTCTGGAGGACCCGGGTTCGAGTTTTGAGTCCCACCCTTGAAAATATGGCGGCCGGATGGCCGAGTGGTAACGCTGTCGGCGTGCCACGTAGAAGGACCCGGATTCGCATCCCGGGTCTGGTAACTCTTGAAAGGTTTTTTCGGGGTGCTGGACCCGACCCGGCGATCCCCGTCCTTCACCATCCGGCGCCCCTCCACGGGTATGGGTGCAGCCCGTGGTTGGAATTGGCCCCGCCCTTTAGTAATCTTCCTGATTGGAAAGGGGCGTAAAATTGAATATTTATCATGGGGTCCGTGCCCGGCCCGTCCTCCACAATCTGACTGACTCCTCCGCAGGGGGGCAGCCTGTGGAAGGGCTTGTTTCGACCCGTCACATAGTATTCTTCCAGAATGGAGTGTGGCGTCAAGAGAATAGAAAGAATATGCTGAGTTCATTTTTGAACAAATTTTTCCCGGGATCTGCCGCTGGCAGATCAGTTCGAGTATTACTTTATTTTTTTATTTAAAAATTTATTTGAAGACTAAAAGTGGGTGTTTGGCTAGTGCCGATCCTAGAGCGTCGGTCGCCCACGTGCAAATTAAAATTGGCCGCCCTTTTTTTTACAAACCTTATGCTTTAAATTTTTAAATTAATTAGTATCAAACACTTGGAAAAATCATCTAAATACAGGTATGGAATAGATGAAAATCAGAGAGAGAAACTTGTTAAAATATGTATTTTATTGTCATTTCGCCGCCCTTAAATTTGGCCGCCCACATGCTGTGCACCACCTCGCCCCCGCTAGGATCGGTCCTGGGAGTGGGAAGTCTGTGGAAAGGCTTTTTCGCCCCGTCAGTTAGTATTCTGTCGGAATGGAAACTGGCGTCACATGTTGGAAACAAAAGAAAAAAAAAAAGACGGGAGTGATGTGATTTGCCCGCTTCTCATATATATATTTTTTGAGGTATGGATCCATATTCGATTCTGACAATTCGTAAATTTATATGATGATCTTGGTTCGGCAGATAAGTCTCCATCCTCTATAGTCTGGCTGATCGCAATACGGATGTGAGAAATCTGTAGTGTGCTGAAATGGTCTCACCATTTAATAATTAGCAATGATTAGAAAATATGTCAAAAAAAGATTCCAGGTCCTCTAGTTGGAAAATTGATACTTGAATACCACTCAGTCAATACGGTAAGACGACATATGAAAGTTTTATTTACTTCTTTTAAAATGGTGAATTTAATTCATCATTTTAAAAGAATGATGAATTCTTTTAAAATAATGAATTTAATTCATCATTTTAAAAAAAGCAAATAAAACTTCCTCATTTAAAAATATTTCTGGTTGGATGGAGCGATTCTCTTGTAGTCTTGTATATACTGCAAGCAAATTTAAATTTTCAATCTATTAAAGCATACTATGATAAATTGTTTTTCTTGCAATTAGAAATAAAAACATTAATGGGCTGGTTAAAATTCCTGTATACAGCACTCAACGATGATATCACTATATCGATGATATAACACAACGATCTATATTATTTCATGGTCTAATATTTGCGAATTTGATGAATGACGTCATTTTATTAATATAGTACCATGGTGTATTAATTAAAAATTAGAAAGCTAATGATAAAAATTTTAAATTAAGAAAAAATAATTATTTTCAAAATATTATAAATCTAATATTTCTTTATTAATTCAAAGTTTTGTTTTGTTTTATTTTTATATAGTGCGGGATAGATTTTAGATAAGTCAAGAGCTCGTCCATTTTAACAGATTTGGGTTGTGAAGGATTTATTTTTAAATAATTACGTACGTTTGACCTTCCTTATTCAGCACTTTTCACGTTTCAATTGTATGTTATGTTTTCTTTAACCATATAAAAATAATATTTAATACCTAGATACGTTTTTTAGACCCTATTAGCTTATTATAGGATTAGTTATATGACAGAATTTTGTCGATGTTATTTGAGGATTTATTATATCGAATAATTTTTGGTAATAGTGTATATGAGTGTAGAACCCAAATTCGGTCCATATATTTGATTATAGATTAATTTTTTTAAGCTTAAGCTAGTTTAGAATGTCGGTTAAAAAGTTTATCATAGAAAGAGTTATTAGTAATGAATGATCACGAAGATGAATCTCCACTCGACCATATGGTCGTAGAAGTAATCAATGTTTCATCTGATGGTACATTTGTATCTCATCCAAGTGATTTTGTCATAGAGTGCCAAACAGTAGATATTATAGCTACAGATAAGGAAGAAGAGATGGCTTCTCAAAGTGCTAGTGATGGAAATGTTGACAAAACTCCATATTCTAGTGTAAGTAGATCAAATACAGATTCACAGACTGAAATAGAAAGTATATCTGATTCAGATGATGAAAATCCAGCAAATACAAAAGATATTTGTTCTGATGTAATATGTTTGGAAAATAATGTGATTGTAAATCCTCAACCATGGGAAATTGTTACCATTGCTAATGAAAATAGGAATGAGAGATTAATTGATACAAATGACATATCTATTGTTGACAATGAAACTGGTAGCAATGGTTTACTTATTGATTGTTCAGATTGGAATACAGATAAATCTAAACAGGATGGAAAGAATAGTGAAAATAACGAATTTATTGGGAAAAAAAGTATGGAAAATTTATTTTTAGATTCTGTTAATTTTCAGGAGAAGCATTTAGATTTTGAGAATTATGAAACATCACCAGTGAAGAAGATTGAGACAGTAAACAGTAAATTGAATAATTCTCTTAAGAAGCATGTAACTGATAGTATATTAAAGAAATGTAAGAAAGAAACAAAGAAACTTTGTAATAGAAGTGGGCAAAAAATTCAACAAAAAGTGAATGGCTTAAAAAATCTATCAAAAAAAACTCGATATACTAAGTCTTATGTCAAAAATAAAGTGAATTGTGAAAACTATGGTACAGATACAATAAATGGTCAGAAGATTAAAAAAAAATCTGTTAAACAAATTCCAAGAGAAAAAAGTCCAATTACATATTCAAGCAGCACAGAAATTGTTTCAAATAATGATTCAACTGAAAAAGATATTCCATCACCTATCAACTATAGATATATAATAACTCACATTACAAAAGATGAAAATAGTATTTTATCATGGTGTAATAAAGTAGGACTTATACCAATACAAGTAAATTGTGAGTGTGGTTCAATGAAAGAAATACAAATGGCAAAAGATAAACCACTTGGATTAATACGTAAATGCCCTTATTGCAAAATTAGAACTTCTGTTTTAAAAGGCACTTGGTTTGAAAGTAGTCATTTGTCAATTGCACAAATAATTGAATTAACTTATATGTGGATTTATAAATTACCTCAGACATATGTTCAACATGAGTTATCTACAAGTAGTCACCACACAACTGGTGATTGGTACATGTATTGCAGAGAGGTTTGTGCTGTAATCTTACAAAAAAATTCAGAAAAATTGGGAGGAAGAGGCAAGATTGTAGAATTGGGAGAAACAAAAGTAGGGAAAAAAAAATTCAATAAGGGAAGGCTATTAGAGGGACAATGGATTTTGGGTGGAATTGAACGTGATTCTCGGAGAATGTTTGTTGTATCTGTAAAGGAACGAAATATTTCCACTTTTATTTCTATCCTTAGGGATTGGATTTATCCAGGCACAACAATTATTGCAGAATGCGCAAAATCATATACTCTTCAAAGTGATGAAAGATTAAAGCGTTTCATTATTAAATATAAAATTAACTTTATAGATCCATTCACTAGTACCCATGGTCAGTCTATGAATAATCGATGGAAGCAGCGTGATGTACCAGATTCAAGAAAAGAATTTCCAAATACATATTTTTTAGAATATATGTATAGGGTTAAGTATAGTAACAGTGATGATCTGTTTCTTACTTTTGTTAAACATCTTTCCGAAGTATATCCAGGAAAATAGCAGTTTCTAAATTAAAAATTATAAAACTTCTGAAAGATGTGTTAACATTAATTTATTTAGGAAACATTCATAAAAGATTGTTTTGTTTGCTATATTACAAAATCAATATAGCAGAAAAACAAAACAAAAAATTGTTTTTGTTTGAAATTGGGTTATGATAACTTTCAAAATCTAAGTCATCATCCAAGTTTATAGTTTGAAACTAAATATTTGAAATTTCGCACTCTGGCATAAAAAAGTTGACCTACAGATCAAACTATTTGCTGGCTAATGCATCACTGGAATATGACAAGCTGTTAATTTTTTATTTATGGAAAATTTTCCCTGAATAAATTAGTTCATTTTATTTTATAAAAATTAATTTTAAATTTCTTAGGTTTTAAAATCTAAATAGAAGAATTATAAAATTGTTATTAATTACTAAATTATCTGACAAAATTGAAAATATTTTGAATTTTCTAAAAGATTATTTCAGAATATATTCTAGTTTTCCCATTAAAGCAGTTTTTTTTTTTAATTATATATTATAATCATGAAGCTTTTAATAATTTAAAGATTAATACAGTTTCTAATAATTCTAAATCTAGAATTTTTGAGGCTGAAGTAAAGCTAAATTTATTTATTTTTATTAAATCTATAGATTTAATACCTATAATAAGTTCTTAATCATTTAATACAATGACTTAATTTTCTTTTATATATAATTTTTGGCAAATTTAATACATGTTAATTTTTAGAAATAACTATGAAAGTATCATTTTTCAAATTTTGCTTCAAAATTTAATTTAAAAAGTTTAGGCCTATAACATTCCAAATTATATAATAAAAATAAGAATTCACAATTATAGTAGGAAAAAATTTTTTATTTTTGAAGTACTGTTTTCACTATTTTGTTAAGTTTTTTTATTTTGATGTTTAAAAAGAAATAACTAAATTTTAATTAAAGTGCTTCATTAAATCATTCAAATAAAAAATTCTTTTAATAATTCTTATCATTCCCCTTTAACTTAATTTTTTTAAATATTTTTGAAAAGTTTATTTTTCTTTCTGATCTAAAAAGTTAAAAGTAGTAAATGCAAAAGTTATTGTGTTATGGGGAACCTATTATTGTGAATGGAAAGAAGAAATGTATTTTTTTTTTTGAGAAATTAACAAGATAAATGACATTTCAAAAATATGAAAGAAGAATTTAATGAACATCTTCAATGTGATGAAAAATTAACTTAACATCCTGTTTGATCTTGTGGTGTTTCATCATTTCCTAGCTGAACATTGTTGGAAGACTCTTAGGTAATAAACGATAATACATATTAATAAATGCTAAATTAAGCAATTACATTAGTAAAAATAAGAATTTGTTAATTTTGCATAAAATTTTAATTTCAATGTATTTTATTTTATTGTATCCATTATGTATTTCTTTGTATAGATCAATATTTCATTTGCTTATGATAATCAAGTAGATTTAATGAGAATTTTTAATGTTTTGAAAAAATAGATAATTTCATAACCTTTTTCTGTTTAGGGAATAAGTTTATGAAATCTCAAAGTTTGCCATATTTTAAATTTTGGATAATTGAATAATATGTGTTTATTATTATCTTTAACCAAAACTATGAAAATGGCATTTGTTTGAAATTTACGTGATATGATAATAGTTAATAACTATATTTGTGATTTATTGAAATGATAAAAGGAATCTTATGAAGAGATAATTAATAAATATATATGTCTTTTTCATTTGTAATAGTAATACTAAAATGCATTTTAATAAATAAATAGAAAATGATCATCAAAATGATATATATAAAATATTATATCTTAAGAATATATATTAAGTTTGATAAAAGTATTTGGTTTTTAAAATAACTGTTCAGCAGAATAAAAAGATCCTGAAATTTAATAAAACCAAAATCTTATTAAGAAATAATTATATCACAGTAATCACTTATCATATCTAATTATAAGTGTATATTTGGATTCAATTTTTAAATAGCAGTTAATTTTAACATATAGAGCAAATTTAAATATTATGCTTTTTTTTAATTATATTTTTCTTTACCACCTTTTGGCATCAGTATTTGAGACTCCATAAGAAAAAGAGGAATGAATATTATGTCCATTGTAAGCTAATTGGTTTAATTGAATAATTATAGATGACAAATATAAGTATAATGGAATTAGAAATATAATATTTAATTTGATTTTCAATTTGCATTTCTAAAGATTTGACTGAATTGCAGTTAAATATACTTTTTGTGCTCAGTAGAATGGACTCAATTTGGGTGAAAAATCAAGTGATATTTGGGAAGAACAAGCATTACTAGCAAGTACAGCCAACTTTATTTTTGTATAAAGTTGGTTGTACTTGCAAGTAGTGCTTGTTTTTCCCAAATGTTGAATTAAGAACAAGTCATTTCAAAGTATAATCAATTGATAGCAAAAACAAACTATTCATATAATTTTCTTATACCAAGAAACAAGCAACATAAAAAGAAGTGTCTTATTAAACTTAACCTAATCTTTTATACTAAATTATAATTTAATACAAAAGATTATATTATTAGTCATGAATATAATATTCACTAAGACTCCACTTTGAATCATTTTGATTTGTATTTTTTTTTTAAATTGCATTATAAAATAATTAAGATGCCATTTCACTTTGAATTATAAAATTCTATATTTGAATTGTTCCAGAAATCATTTTTCCTTTGTTAAAACAACAGCTTGCACTATATGGTTTAGTTTGTTCCCAATACAATTTATAAAGATATATCAATATATGGATTTTATATTTACATTACAGTATCAGAAGTTTATAAACTTCTGGTACTGTAATATAAATACAAAATCCATTTATCTTGATATTTGCCATATTTAGGAAATTGATATTGTGATTTCTTATTTCATTAGTGCAAACAAATACAGCATAATATGACAGTGAAAATTTTATAAATAAACAATTACATTAAAATTAAAATATTTTTTAATATATTGTTTTTACTTGATTTATCAAATATACAGTGCTAAGTTACTTCATTTGGCTTTGCATCATCAATATGATGACTAATAGAAGAGATGTGTGCATCATTACACCTTTTATTCTTTATACTATGATGGAAACTACTACTAAAGTCAGGATCCCACTTGGGGTGAAGACTGTAACAAATGCAGAAAAAAGCTTGTTTCCATAACAGTGGAATTTAACCTATCAGTCACTTGTTAAAAATGTAGACATTGCTAGCTCCCAATGTCAGCACTTCTATACAGCAACTAGTACAAAGACTAGCCAATTAGAGAAGTGCTTAGTACTAAATGAATAACACAATAGCCATGATTGGTGGTTGAAGTATTCCTATTCTTACCAACTATTGATTGATGTCGGCTGTTGTTTACCACAAATGCTTAATTGAATCATTGAATGGGAACAAATACTGGGCATATTGGCGTTTGCGACTCATCAGACTGCGGCAATGCAGCTCAAGTAGGAATCTGCCTTTATACTCTGTAGCAAATACTACATTGTTCAGTTTCTGCTCCATATATGAAGTAGATGTACTGTACATATTGCAGATTCATCTTGCAATTTTCTGTTTATTGAAAATAGTACTAAGTTAGTTTCTATTTTCCTATTTCGATGATTTCTTATGAAAATTCTTTCAATTTATGTCAATTCAGTCTGTCTGCATTTTTGAAGAATTCATCTTTGATGTGGAGTAGGATTTGGATACAAAATATTTATAAAATAATAAAAAAGTACTGTAACACTTACTTTCATTTACAGTAAAGTAAGTATATTTACTACTTACTTTACTGTAAATGAAATTACAGTAAAGTAAGTAGTAAATAATAATAAAATTGGTAAATTAGTAATTATTCTAATAATAAAATTTTAGTATTTTATAAAAGTCAGTTTGAAAATTGCATGAGCTATAATTTATTGAAATAATTTATTGAATATTAGTCCATATAATTCCAGAATTGATAATTTTGTCAGATTATTAAATTAATGAATAAACATTCATTAATTTAATAATCTGACAAAATTAAAAACATAAAAAACAAGCTTCAAAGCCGAACCGAAAACTTTTTATTTAAAGTACTTTTGGGTTAAAACCCATCATCAAAAGTTTTTGGTTCGGCTTTGAAACTTGTTTTTTGTGTTTTTGTTTCCCGAACCTGGTCTCTCTTTACTAATGAATGTTTTGCCACACAACTAAAATTGTTTAGATATATTTTTATTTGATAAAAATGATCCGGCCACCCTTCTTGTTTATTTGCTGCTTGCTTTACAAAATCTGTAATCTAACTTGCTACAACCTGTTACAAAATAATCATTCCTTAAGACAACCAAAAATAATTTATGAATGAAAAAGTTTTTTTCTATTTCACATTTTCTACTGAAGAATAAAAACTTACTTTTTATCAAAGAACTGAACATTTGGAACACAATAATCAGTGGTCAAAATTAAATTTCAAATCAAATCAAAAATAGACTGCATATTGTCTCTCTCAAAGTAAATTAGCAAAATTGCATTTATAATTAATTTAAGTAAAGTATTTTCCAATGATTGCATTTTGTGTTTATTGTATGTCCATAGTGTGGATTTACAAAAAATAATGAAAATGTTTTGTGTTGTAGGAGAGTAAATATAATTTTATAAATGTGCTTCATAAAAACAATGTTGTAGAAGTACCATGTTATATGAGGGTTTCCACAATTTTCAAATCATGTTAGAGCAAAATCATGTTGTAGGAGGGATATCTATATATGTAATATAAATTAACACATAGATAGGCCAGATTTGAAGCCATCCTAAAAAACTGTGATAGATTCAGAATCAAACCTGGATCTTCCAAAGTGATATGCAAATTTTTTAGAATGCAGCCATTTGACCAAGTATTTTAGACCTAGCACTATTGTGCACTTATTGAATAATAGTGCAAACATGATTTTAGGCTTTTATATGCATTAGCAAATGAAAAAAAAGACAGTGATTCTGTTTTCAGCAATGGTCTGGAATAGAATTACCATAATAATTAGATGTCTGTGTCTAGTTTAAAATAAGTATAAAATCTAGGGAGAATTCATTCTTTACTTCCCGAAATAAAATTGGTATCTAAAAACAGTGTTAATTAGAAGAAAACATTTTTTCTCCTGATCTGTACTTCAGAATAAATGCCAGAGTGCCTATTTGCTTTTTGAAGATCTATAATAGTTGGAAACTATTGTAGATCTTCAAAAAAGGGAATTGGCACTCTGGCAGTTAAAGGATATTAGTGTGTTTAGAATTCTCCAATACAGAAATAGACTAAGAAGGTTGGAAAAAGAATGATTCAAATGCTATAATTGAATTTGAAATTTAGAATAGTTCTATGCAAAACACACATATACAAACAATATTTGATGATATTGGCATGATTTATGCATTCCTCTGTATTAGTAAGGTGCATGTGTCATTGAAAGTTTTGCTCGTACAATGTGTATTATAAATGCAAGGTAGAGGCTTGCAAGTTAAATTTTCAATGCAAATTATATAGGGTAAACATAGTTTTTCCCTGATTTGAAACATTTGTTACACAAAAATTATGTTCAGTACAAACCTAGCTTTTTGCACATTTTATTTCAAGTTCTTTTATCAAATAATTATTATTTTCAGTTTTTTCTTACATTAGAATACTTTAACATGACTTTGTTATTTAGAGAACATTAAGTGATACTTGATTTCTCTTCATATTTTCTCCAATGTCTTGTCAGTCATCATTACCAAACCATTGCTTTCAAAGTTTCAATATTGATAATTGGTGTCAAATAGATTGTCTTTAATAAACCCATAAAAGAGTCAAGAGAAGAATGTTCAGTGAATATGGTGTCAAAGATTTTGGACCATCCCTTCCAATCATTGATTTGGAAATGTATCCAAGAACTAACAAACATTTAAACTCCAGTGTGATAGTACATTATTATGTTGCAAAACTATCCCTGGCCAAAACTCTTATAACTGAAGTGCAATGTCTACTTCATTGATGTCATTTTGATATTGACAGTTGCAACACCTATTAAATTGTTCACATTATGCACCTGTACAGTAAAAATTCTAAGAATTGGCCTACTACTGCTATAAACTGCATGTTTCTATCTAGCATAACTTTTAAGTTATGATTTTTTTTGATCAGCAAATATTATGTTCAACTTGTACATACTTATATGAGAGTCTTAAATTCCTGCTTATAAGACTTTTTATATAAGTATATGATTATATAAATATGTGATGCCTATATGTAGTAATTGATTTAATTAATGATATACTTCAATACTGCTATATATAGTTTGTTTGATCACTATAAAATTTTAAGTTACAAACTTTTTCAACTTAACCTCAGGAATACTTTATAACTAGAGATAAAATCTTTATGAACATGGAAAATACACTGATATAATTAATGCAGATATTTAATATATTTATATTAAAGGAAATTTTTTATTTTAAATTACTTAATATTTCATTTGTAGTATATTTTCAGTTTTAATTATTTTATATTTTTGTTTTAAATATAACATGTTTTGTGCACTTTTATTCTGTACTGCTGTTCAGATGTAACTGAAGATGAATATTAGTTATGTAAAAGCAATTTTGTTTTATAAATACTCATAAATAATTCTCATAAAGTTTAATTAGTTCCTGTGTCATTTTCAATAGGAATAAAGTAAGTACTTATCAAAAAAACTTTACTGATAAGTATCTATCTACTGTTTTTAGCTTTTGTGATTTTAAATATATTTATGGATTTCATTTTCTTTTTTGTAACATTATTACAGTATATTATCTAGTGATTTATAATAAAAAATTTATAAATATGACTGAAATAAAAAGTTTTAATTACTTTTCTAAAAAAGTTAATGAAAACAATTTTTATTGGAATTTTATTAAGTATATACTAATTTTATATATAACAAGATGATGAAATGGTAGTACAAAAGTCCTACAGTTGTCTCAAATTAAGAAAGATTTTGATCGAAAAGACTTAATTTCTTAAAAAGCAGCTATATTTTGATAAAACATAAAAAATATAAATTGTATATTGCTGTTCATATAGTTGTCATAAAAACTGAAGTCAATCTTCTTCATAGTTTTTAATAATATCCATATTATAATTGAAAAATATGATTTAAGATGGCCAAAACCATAGCAATGCTATTTGATCATATTGTTTTAATAGAATATGAGTTTATAATTGTGCTGCTATTTCACTGTCTCCTATATTTAATTTCTATATTTTATAGTTTTTTTCGCTTACTTATTTTGAAATTTTAAAGTTGATTTGTCTAATTGAATCTGTGTATGAAAATTTATTTCAATTTATATCCATTTCTATAATCAATGATCTTTTTTTCAGATGAAAGAATCATTAAATGAAGAATCCAAGCTGGAAAGCCTAGACTTGACAAAACAAATTGAATCTTTGTGGCAAAATATTATTTAATTTAATTTAAGAGCAAGTATTGGACTGAAAAATGTTGAAAACAACAAATATAAAGAAATAGTTTAGTTAATTGTGCAGGTAAATAAAATTGAACTAAATTTCTCAGATTGACTGAGGCAAAGAAGCTTATTTTAGTTTTAATCAAAGTCATTAAGAAGTAACAAGATTAATTAGAAAATTGATTTAATTCTGAATTTTTCAAATGATGTATTTCTTTAAGTTTCTTCTAAAACTTCGTGTTCTAATAAAAGTTGAGAATTATTTGGCAGAAAAAAAATATTTTTGAAATTTTAAAATAGAACATGATTTAGAAAATTTTGCAGATTTCTATATTGTAAATTTATTATTGATCATCTTTCATTTGATTTGATTTCCTTATTAAAGTTTACAGTCAGTAAATTCCTGTTTCTTTAAGTTTATAAGAATTTCTTTGAAACTATAATGAATTATACTATTTTTAGTATGTGTGATATTTCTTTTTTGATCAATTATATGAATTATAAATATCAAATCTACTTTAATATTGAATTTTAATTAAACTTAAAAAATTTTGAAGCTAAACTTTGGACTCATTTTCACTAAATTTCATATTTAGTGAAAAATGCATTCAAAGTACTATGTAAAGTTATTATAGTCAAGTTTCATCTCATTACTATCATCTATTCAACTGATCTGTACTGTCTATTTTGCAATGGGCATGCAGTTCTCAATGATATTTTAACTGATTTATGAAAACAAAACAAATTTTATTGTAACTGATTTATCACCGACTGCTTTGTCCCTTCATTTCTCTATAACTCTTGTGCTTTATATTTAGTAAAAATTGTATTTAAAGTACCATTTATAATCAAGTTGCATCTTGTCAACATCAGCTTCCAAAATCTATTTCCAAAATCTCTATCTAATGGTAACAATATAATAATTCAAAGTTTAGCTTGATCAGGTTTTCCTAAATTCTAAAATAATAACAATATTGCAAAAAATACAACTAAAAACAGTATCATAGTCAGAAAAAATAAGAGAATTGTTAATTCTAAATAATCATACAACATGAATAGATTAGCCAATTTATAATTAACTAAATTGTCAAAAATAACTAAAGTGAAATTTATTCACAAAATAATTCAGTATTAAATTGCTTTATTTCAAATTTGATGATAAAATCAACACATCTTAGTAATAAATAGCTTGTTTTACCTACAATTAAATTAAATCAACAATAAATTTATTAATCCAGACAATAATTAAATTTAAATAATAATTTACTATTACTACCTTTGATACAAAAATAGAACAAGTGATTAAATTCAGAAATAGAGCTTAAATGTCATTAATGCTGGTATAATCACTTCATCTAGCTTTGGTGTGCATCAAACTTAAGTAGCAACTGTACAAGACTTATATTCAGGCTTATTCATAATTCATGCAACAGTTTAATTTTTGTTTACCCAGATATCCTTTTTACCATTTCAAGTCATTCTCTTTATAATTTATTACAGCTTTTTTCAATCATTTTTTATCCTAGAAAAATAACTTTTTTATTCTTCCAAAATAAAAAATAATCCAAAGTAAAACTAATAAGTTCCAAAGTAGTAAATTCTTTCCAAAATAAAAAGTAAAGAAAAATAAAACTTTTTTATTCTTCCAAAATAAAAGTAGGACTAATTTTTAAGTCTTGAGAATTCTCTCCAAAAATTATATTTATACCTTTATACAGTGTGAGTTATAGAAATATTTATAATGATCAGTAAAGATAATAAAAATAATAATCCAATAATAACTGTCATTATGCAAAGTTTCCCATTTCAAATATAATGTGAATCTAACAGTCCAAAAAACTTTGCATTCAGGATTTACTAAATGTCAACTGAACTTCTACTTTTGAAACTAAACAAAATCTCATGTTCACAATTCTGAACATAAGCAAAATATTTGTACTGAACATAAATATTTTTAAAGCTAGTTAACTTAATTCTATAAAAGAAATACAAACTAGATTTTAAATATACAATTAAACTGCACAACAGTTTAATTGTATATTTTGATTGACTATTTTCAAGGTTATCAAATTTTGATAAACTTGAAAGTATACAATTAAATTCAAATAAATTTATTAATCAGTAGAAAAATTCAAGTGCTTTATTCAAACAAAAGTAAATTGAACTGTTAATCAATTATTTAATCTATCAAAATAAATTATCTTCAACAAAATATTTCCAAAAGAAATAATATTCAATACCAAAAAAATCTTAAATCTACCTGAAACAAAATACCTCCATGCATACAATTGTAAATGTTTTTTAGTTCAGTTCTCTTGCTTTATATGCATTTTTATTTTTAGTTCATTTCCTTTATATTTCAGTACTAATATTCAAGTATAATGACCTATAAAAAATAAGCAATTGTATAGACTAATATACTTAGTTTGACTATACAGTAAAACTCCAATTATCCGAACTCCGACTATCCGAATCGCTTTCAGAATTTAAGAAAAAAAATTAAGACGGAAACGTACTG
>WUQG02432523.1:0-14196 GCA_011317285.2 Androctonus mauritanicus | reverse complement strand
CCAGGGGGAGTTTGTGCTTTGGATGGATATTTGGTTAACGGTTTAATCCCCTGAGTAATTGTTATTTAGTAGTGATATTATACAGAACAAAATATTTTCAGCAATTAAACTTTCAGGATCTATTTCAAATTCTCATTAATACATCAATTAATGAAAATAATAATAAAAAAAAACATTAGTTGATGTTTAGACTATATATTTCAATAATAATTATAGAAATTAATTTTCATAAATAAAACATCTTACTTTCTTTTGGAAATCTGTATATCAGCCCATCTGTAAGAACTCTAATACCAGAATCCTATAAAGAATTTACATTTTAGAACTTTCAAAAATATTAAATCTATTATCCTTACAATCACTTTTGGTTGTAAGGATATAAATAAAGTTTGTATATGCATTAAAAGAAAATTTGTTTGATATTTAATTTTTTATTTACATCAAAAATTTCTGCAGCAGATGTGGATCCTAACCACCAAAGAGATCTCTTTTTCCGTCTTTGATTCCAAGGTGGCCAGTATTCATGTTCCTTACCACCATCATAAGTTTCTAATTCTTTAATCACCTTTTTAAATTTTCATAATGAAATTACTATTATTTATTATTTCAAAAAAGTAAAATGTTACTGGAAAAATTTCCAAATACACACATCATTTTGTGAAATATCATTTCCTGACTTCAGCAAAATGCTTTCTTTATCCATTGCAAGAATTCCTATAAATGCTGAAGGCCTTGTTTCTATGCGAATGTCAACTGTTGTTTCTGGTTGGACATCTATCAAATTACTGCGTACATTAACCTAAAATTTGAAAAAAAAATCTCTTTTATATTGTTTACATTCATAAAGAGAAGGTTTTATCATTCATACTAACTTGTGTTCTAAATACACCTTCAACTTCAAAATTTACTGCATCTGCAACAATTTCTTTATTTGAATTTCTAATATAATAAACAATCACTCTTGCTTTTGGTGCCATTTGACTGGAAACTCTAAAACTGAATCGATATACTTTTTCATTTGGTACTGGAATTGTTCGTGCTGATACCATGCTTCCTCTTCCCATTACCTAAAATTTATATTAACGAAAATTAATTATTAAAGTTTAAAATTTTGTCATTATTTAAAATTATATTTAATAAATTTTTGATAAGAAAAAGTTAAACTTAGGCAAAATATTTTAAATCCATCATCATCAATAAATTTTTAACAAGTATTATTATTTGCTGGTATTAAGATTTTTAATTAAAAGAAAAATCTCACTTGATAAGTCAAATGACTCATTGGCTCAGTAGCATTTACTTCAAATTCAATATTGCTACCAGTTCTAACATTCTTCGTTAATGGAGTAACTTGAATAAAATTATTGCTAGGTGATACGGCAGAATCTATTCCATCAATATAATGGGTTTGACCACGGAATTCAGCTCTCATATATAATATATTAAGTTCTTCATGAAGAGGATAGAATTCAAGTTTAAGAAGCCCATTTTCTGGTAGTGTATAATAAGTTGATTTCCAGTCTCTTTCAATGTGAGTGTAGCCATATGTTAATTTTAATTGTCTGTTTCCACCTGATACGAGCGTCCCATCTTGATGAGTAACTTTTAACTAAATACACAAATAAAAGTTTATTGTAATTTTATTTAATTTGTTTTGTATAATATTGAAATACCACTAATTAATAAAGTATTGATTTTCTCAAAGTTTAAAGTTTACTACTTTAATTATTTTGCAAAGTATTAAGACATTGCAAAACTATAACAGAATTAAACAAAACAAAACAAAAGAAAGAAAAAAATTTTAATATCACATATTTCTCTCATTGTAAAAAAACAATAATAATTATGTGCAATGATCTCTTTAATTATACTAATTAGAGAAGAAAATTTAATCAATTCAGATGTGAGGATAGAACTCTCTGAAAGAAATAAAACAATAGAAGTAAACTGAATTAAATAATAACTATTAATTTTTTACTTTCATCATTTTGGAACATCTATATGATATCCAAAAATTATAAAATTTTCTGAGAAATGAAAAATAGACAATTTTTCTTCAGGTAATAGACATGTTAAAAAAAGTAATTACCGGTAATTAAACAATAATAAATATTTTATACATACTTTATGTAATACATCATAGAAGTTTTATTAATTTTTAAAAAATAATTATTCTCAAAGTTATGTAGTATTTATAATTGTATTGATTATGATTAAATTTAATCTTTATTTAATATCACACAAAATTGAATTATTATACAGCTAATTCCTTGATTTATAATGTTCAGAGGAAACTTAAGACATGGTGTAGTCTGACTTATGACAGCAAAATTCTGTTTGAACCCTTCCATCATAATTTGCAATGGTCACAAGTCAGAAATGTCCAATTTATGGATTGCCCATTATCATTATTTATTATTACAGACACCACTTTATCATGATAAAACTTAACAAACACAAAAATATAAGAACCAGACACAAAAGAAGATGCTTTTTGTATATCAGACCATGGGTCAGGATTTAACTTTTTGTCAATTGTATGTACCAATCAGAATTTATATATAAGGATGAATCAATAATATATCCCTTTCTATTATTCAATTTTACATTTTTATGAAAATTAAAAATGATCAAAATCATACCATTATCAATATAATAATTTGAAATTTGATGAATTCATTTGAAAATTATCAAATCATCTAATAAATTCCAATAATACATAGCAAAATTCATTTAAATCATATGTTTAAATAAATTTTGCTAAATTGTAATTATCTTTTCTCCTATTGGCATTAAGTAATAGTGATTCCACATTAATCATTTTTAATATATTTGATTCTCCAAAGATCTCTCTATCTTAAAATAGAAACAAATTATTCGTAAAAATTTTTTACTCTTATTAAAATGTATCTATTAAATAAACCTGATAGCAAGATTCTTTGATAACATAAAATGAAACAACTTATATAAATATTCCTTTCTTGTTATATATATGTTAGTTTGTCTGTTAAAATATATCAAAATACCGGTACATAAATTTAAAGAATATCATAAAAAAGAATTATTGATAGCAGCTGATCAGTATTTCCCAATAAGGATGCAACCAACCTACAAGACATTTTAGAGAGCTATTTAAATTGAAAACTTTATTAAATAT
The DNA here is from genome assembly GCA_011317285.2 of Androctonus mauritanicus. Lineage (NCBI taxonomy): Eukaryota > Metazoa > Arthropoda > Arachnida > Scorpiones > Buthidae > Androctonus > Androctonus mauritanicus. Next base: position 11,039 of record WUQG02432523.1, on the reverse strand, counting down.
TCATTTTTCTATAAAAATTAATAATTAACAATGCTTTATTTTAGCCAAAAATATCCATGGATACATTATCAGAATATAATTTGATTTATAATTAATTTTTCAACTACTTAATATACAAGAAACATTATCTTAATTTCCATTATGGATATTAAAACATAATATAAGAGAAAAGGGTATTAAACTCGTGGTTAAATCTAAAGTATTCATTAGATAACATTAAAGTATTTGATATTGTAAAAAAATTTAAAGAAAAGTGGAAAGTAATTAAAAGTTTTTCTTAAAAGAAAATTGTTTAATTATTCATTTTGAAAAAAGGATAAAATATGTCATAAAAGTCAAATCAGAAATAATTTGAATTATCAGTGTTATATTCTATCATAGAGGAAAAATGAGCAATTTGGAATAGAATGAAATAATCAATGAAATACACACCAAAAAACTAAAAATATTAAAAAAACCATAATGGGCTAAACATAATTATTTTATTTAAAAAATTAATATATGTTTTAAATAATTTTTTACAAAAAATGTGATATCTGTATTCACTTTGCCATTCATTTATCATCAAAATAGCTCTAGAAGTATACATTGCAGAGAATTCAAACTTTGTTTATTATTTATTAATCTATATAAATGCCTATTAAATTTGAAGATTATCATTTTGTAACAAGAATATTTGAAACAAGAATAATTTTAATATTTTAACAGAAATACTGATACTTCTAATGCTTGCTACACTAATTGTTGTAAGTAATATAATCTTTTCAAATGATTATATATTTTACAAAATTGTTTAATATAATTATTTTTCCATCTGTATATTGTTAATGTTCCGAAAAATATCTCAAAAACAAAACATCATAGAACATTAAAATTTTAATCATCATTTATCAATATAATGAAAAATTTCAAAATCTCCAAATGATCTAAATTACAAGATAACAACTTAACAGAATTCCAGCACTCTCTGCAGTTGAAAAACACAAGTTTATTTAATTTTCTTGAATATACACAAATGCTTTCGATGCTTACAGCATCCCCGTCAGGCCTACCAAACTGAGTAGAACTATCGAACAAAATACTATTTTGTTCGATAGTTCTACTCAGTTTGGCAGGCCTGAAGAGGACGCTGTAAGCATCGAAAGCATTTGTGTATATTCAAGAAAATTAAATAAACTTGTGTTTTTCAATTGCAGAGAGTGCTGGAATTCTGTTAAGTTGTTACAAGATAACACCATTCCAAATTTTTAAAATTCTACAAACTAAGCTTAATTATTTTTAGCACATGAAAGATAATCAATTTATATATATGAAAGATTATTTCTTTGTATAAAACTGATTATATCATCCCTTACCATTAATGAAAGCTTTATTTATATTTTTTTAAATTAAGATAAAAATTACAGAAGTCATTATATCACAAAGATATGATATAATCTAAAATATTTTTCCAATGCTATATTTCTTTAAATTATAAAGTTCTATTTTTTAATAATTTATGAATTTCTACATAAATTCTAGTTTTATAGTATTCTTTTAACCTAGTAAAATTGAATAAATTGCAAGGAGTATAATTTTTATAATTTAGCAAAATTTGCATTGTTTGAAATCTTAGATAAATTATTACCGATGCTATAATAATTACGATTAAGTTTGAAATCATATTATTTTAGTATTCTTAAAAAACATATTAGCCTAATTAATATTTTTTGGTACAATAGCAAATTATATCCAATCTATATTATTCATAAAAATATTATTAAGGTATACTTACAAATGCAGTATACTTTAATCCAGGTTTAAATGTATCTGATGTTTTAATTAATTGAACTTTAACATCTTTATCATATATCCACATAGTGTTAGTCTTGTTATACTTTCGACTAGTTATTTCTTCTTCTACAAGTGCAAAGAATTCTATTTCACGTTCAAAAAAGTCTGTTTTTAATTGAAGATCTCGCAGTAAATTCATTTGGATATCTATGTAACCATCAATCTATAAAATTTATCCATAAATAAAAATTTATTTTCTTTAATTTTTTTTTCATTATAGCAGTTTTAATGAATTATCCTTAAAAAATAAAACTTTTAACAACCTTAGTTTTTACTTGTGTTGATTCATAAGGCCGAACAGAGAGATAGTTATACCTGGTTCTTGGAGCTACAGTTAGAGTTACTTCACCTTTTACTGGTTTTCCATAAGTATACCTAAAAATTTAATAATTTTTGAATTTTATAATATATATAAAATGTTCACTCACAAAAAGCAATATCCATACTTCAAACTTACTTGTTAGTCAAAAAATTGGATAAATTAAAAATATAAATTATTCTAAAACCTTTTATATCAATTTTTATTTTATAATATAAAATGAAAATCATACATTGCTTTTACTGTGACGACAATATCAGATTCATTATATGTTGCATAGTTTGGTAATTCGATGTGAACTTCAAATGTAGGAAGTGCTGAAAGCAGATTTTAATTTAATTGATCTTTATTTATTACATAGTGTAGAATATTTATAAAAACAAGTATTCAAAATATACTTACAATATTCAGCCACTGTAAATGGTTTTGAAAAATTTTGTCCCTACAATAATTTCATTCATTTTACAGATCATACTAATTTATTAAAATCATATAATTATTTTAATCTAGTGTGACCAGATTTTGGTAAAGGCAAAACAGGACATTCCATCAAAAATCTTTATTATTATTCTAATCTTTCCTGTACCTATGATAGTTTATTTTTGTAAATAATAATATAGAGTGAGTGACAGCACTCTACATAATATGATCAAGAAATATTCATCATTTTTTTGAAATCTTAGAATTGGCTTAATCAAATTTGATGGCTATTTTTATAATCATATTGATTATAAAAATAGCCATCAAAGCCATGGTCATATTAAAAAATATGCACATACAATTAATTCCATAACAAAAAAAATTTGTCAGCATATAACAGCAACTTTTAATATATATATTGATAAAATACAAATTGATAAATACATGATTAGATAGCATAATGCCTCTGTATATGCAAAAAAATATATATATAAACAATGATTGAAGATAAAGCTTCATAAAAACCAGGACAAAAGATTGTTCTGAAAACGTTTTGGGAGATACCAAGATATTTTACTTAAAATCAGAACAATTCTAGAAAACCAAATATCTGGTCACCCTATTTTAAATTAATCTTACCTTTACATCTACATGAACAGTCCAATCTCCTAAATTTGGCTCATCTGCTAATAAGAAATCAGCAGCAGCAATACCTTAAACATAAAGAAGACCAAAATGTATTATTTTACTCTAATATTATGCTTTATAAAATTTGTAATTAGTACCTCTATTTATTGGTATGTCTCTCCACTGATGTATCCTATTCATCTGTGAATCCTACAAAAATAACTCTAAATCTTAATTTTACATTATAAAATATAAGTATTTAATAAATATATAAATAAAAAAATTAGAGATGTGCAAACTGTTCAATATTTGAATTCAATTGAGTTTGAAAATAAAATTCAACTCAGTTCAAAAATTTCAAAATAAAGTCCATGTATTCTAGCACTTTCTATAATTTGATGCTTTATAATTCATAACTAAAATCTTAATTAACTGCTTATTATTGGAATAAATATAACAACACCAATTAATAGTACTCAAAAAAACAGTCAATACATAAAAAATTAGTTTAACATATCATTTTTGGTCATATAAACAACCATCATCAGCACTGAGAACAAGGACAAGGAATATCATGTTGACATTTTGTTCTCGATGCTGATGATGGTTGTTTACATGATTGAAAATGCTATATTAATTTAATTCTTTGTGTATCAACTATTTTTGAGTGCTATTAATTGGATTTATCATCTTTATAATTTGGTATTTTATAATCTGTTTGCTACTGGCACGTCGCTACTGTTGGAAAATTTTTTTTTGTGATTAGAGAACATTTCATTAGTTGCATTTATAACAGAGTTTGCTATTATGGTAATATATATTATATTATTATTATTTTTGTTATATTTAATATAGCATTAAAAATATTTGAGTTAAAAAGATCTTTCAGATTATTTTATTCTACTTATAAGATCATAAATGTTGAATTTATCTGCTTAATACTTACCATTAAAATGCTGTATTGTTAGTGATAACTTAAAATCTTAGAAAAGTATGAATTTATTAGTAAATTAGCTTATAAAATTTTATATAAAAGTACTGACAATGAAATATTAGTAACTTTTTCTTGTATTATGAGGAGCTATTTAAATAAATTCAACTTTTATCATCATTAAAAATATTATTACAGATAAAATTCAAACTCTGCTCAAAAGATACATCTCTAAATATCATTGTTTGTACACCTCTAAATATAAAAAAATTTTAAATACTCACTCTAACATGCATATCAATTGTTCCTGAAACTGACGGTACCAAATAAGGATCAACTACTATTGCTCTAAATTGAACTGAAATTATTATTAATTAACTTTAAAAAATGAAATGTTTTTAACAATATAAAACAATAAATTCTGAATAAAAATTACGATTCTTTACCAATCTAATTTCTGTTTTTCCAAATACTTTATCTAATACTCTTTTAACTTACATTTTATTATTCTCTTATTGCATTTATCTAATACTTATAACTTATAGGAGATACACTAACTTATATTTCTGTCAACTTTATATAAATCAAAATATATATTATTTGAATTTACATATAAAACAAAAATTGCATTATGGTAAAATTAAAACATTATATACTCTATGTATAGCATAAAATAGTGTATTTATAAGGCAGAAGAACCTGAAAAAAAAAGGAATGCTACCAGTACAGCAAAATGAATACACATGAAAATTCATATGCATCTGAATTGCATTGTGAAATGAACTGAACTTTATTGCAAAACCATACTGATTACTTCATGGGCCAGAAATAAGAGTGATCATAATTCAATGGAATCATAAGTTGAGGATTACTTTTATTTAAAAAAATATGAAGAAATTTATTTGAAAACACTAAATCAAATCTCAAAATATTTAACATTAATTTTCTTATAAATTATGATGGAATGCATAATTTATATCAAAATCAAACTATTTTTTTTTTTCATTTTTTAAAAAATAAATCTAATAATTAGAAAAATAATGAATGACTAGCATTCAGACTAACAATATTACTATGTCATATAATCAGTGCCATAAATCTGCCACTGATATAATCGTATAGCCTAGGGATGGAAAAATTATAAATCTGCCATTGATTATATGGGTATAGTAATATTGCTAGTATGAATGCTAGTCATTTATTATTTTTCTAATTATAGATTTATTTTTTCTGCCACCCCAAGGCTATATTCTTTCACTCTATTTTATTTATTATTATTATTATTATTATTGTTTCCCTGTTTATTATTATTATTATTATTTAGGATAATAATAAATCCAAATAAAATTATATCTATATTGATCTTTATATAAATACTGTACAATTAAAATATATATTTATGTTATATAATAACAAAGTGAAAAAAATACAATTAATAAAATCATAATGCATACGCATATTTGAAACATAAAAGAAAATTTATATTTAAACTAGTTTGTACATCAATTATATAAAAAAATTAATGAAATAATAATTGTAAGGGTGTGTTCGTTCACTAAATAATTTTGCATCATATTATGGTTTCAGCAAATGTTTTAATGATATCATTAAAAGAAAGAGTATTCAGAATATCATTTTCTATTGTCAAAATGGCCAGAACTCAAGTAATTTTTTATCTATCAAAGACAAGAAAATCATCATTCTAACATGCAATTTGTAATAGTGATACTTTTGAATATTTTTAGTGCAATATCAACATTTGGATATATATCAGTGAAACTGCTTTTTCTTATCCAACTACATAAATTACTTACAAGATATATCAGTATTTTCATCTTGGCTTACTTGTTAGATGTTTTTGTAAATGAATACATTCATGAACAAAACTTTCTTCAATGTCTTCAATAAAATTTTTATAAAAATCCATACCAAAAGTTCTTAATTTTTTTGGTAGACAAATTTTTAGAATTGTATAAAAATCTCAATGAAATAACATGTAGTATACTAACTCATATGCTAATCGCCATTTTTCTAACTCACATAGCAAACAATCAACAATTACAAAGAAAGTTTCAATTCGACAGTTATCTTTACTATTCAAAATTTGATAAACATGCAATACTGATCTGTGATGGATTAGAATGAAAAAACTAGTCTGTGCACACAAAGTTTGAGAAGCACTGATTTAATAATTTATTTTTTTATGTTTTTGATATGTGGATCCTATAAATCCTGATGCCATGGCAGATCGTTCATGTCTCCAAGCTTAAATGGTACTGCCCCTAAACTGCTGCATTACACACACCAACATCTGTTTTGCATTCTGTCAGATAAAAATAACAATCAGTGGAGTAAAACCATGATGGCACCTTAGGTAGTCCTGGTGCCTAGAGCTCAGTATCTGTGCAGACTGTGATAAAGGTTTTTGTCTTTCAAAAGCAAGTACAGAAAACAGATTAAGACTAATCAAAATAAAGTTGAGAATGTTGGCAATTATTTAGTTTTTACTTTGGCACCCTTTTCAGATTTGCACCTGAAGTGAGTGCCTAGCTTTCTCACCTTTGGCATGGTCTGCCCCATAAAATTTGCCACCCTAGGCATTAGCCTATTTAGTCTATGTATAAATCGGCCCTGTATATAATGCTTCCTCAGTTATCTATTTTATTTCAATTAAAGAATATTTCCAGAAATTTTTATAATGCTATTGCAAGTAATAAAAAAATATTTTCTCAAAGATCCCTAATCATGTTTTTCAGAAAAATAATTGAAAATTATGACGATTTATGATGCATTAAATGAGAAAAAACATAACAAATCAGAATCAAGTGTTTTTCATTGCTTAGTTTATCATAAATCATTTTATAAAAACAGCAAATTATATAAAAATTACAATTGAAGAAGAATCAGAAATAATTCAGACTGATATTGAACAAGTTGCCATAATGTTGAAATGAAATAAAATGATACAAATAAGGAATTAGCTGACTTAGATAAATATTGGCAAACAGTCAAAGAAAGTCTTTCAGATAAATGGAAATGACTCATAATTTCAATATTTATAGTTATGAAAGTGTTTCAAAAGAATCAGAGTCAATAATTTCTATAGTGAATGTAAGTTTTAACGAAAAGTAATTTTTTATCTATTGATCCACTAATTAAACATTTAAGCAAGCTAAATTTTAGCATTCAATGTAAAAAACATCTAAAACTATTAATTTCTTATGATAATGCATATAATTTTAATAACAGCAAAAATAAATCTAATGAAAGGTTATTGAACTTTTGTATGCAAATGTAACTACTATCAATTATATATTTTTTTTGTTTTCGTTTAATAATTACATTATTTGTATAAAATATTGATAGGGCATTTACTATAGAAGAATTAATAGAAATTAATGTTACTTTTCTATGTTTCTTTTTGAAAATTTATTGGAATATGCAGATTTTGATAGTTGAAGACGTCTACTATAAGTATCTATAGTAAATATTCTGTTGTGTACTTAATATCTATAATACTGTTTCGCTATTTGCACCTATGAGAAATCTTGTTCCAAATTAGGACAATTTAAATTATAATTGAAAATTCAGAATGCATTGCTGTCATAAATTGGGAATCTCTGTAATGTAGTTTACATAATTATATTTTTTACAATTTATTTTTAAATTTAGGAAATGTAATTGCAATCAAAAGGGCTATTGAATCATGCTTCAAAAATCTTATAAAAATTACATTTCACAAAATAAAAAAAGGAACTATTATATTAGTCTAAACTGAAAAATTGGTGATCAAAGAAAGTTAAAAGTTGAGTTATATGCAAAATACAAATTTATTCCCATTTACTTTTAAAGTAATAATATATTTTATATGATCTCAAATAAATAAAATGGATTATATACCTAACTGGCCAGGTTTATATACAGCTTTATCAGTCTGAATAAATACAGAATAGCTTTTATGTTCATATATCAATTCAGTATAATTATGAAAGTTTGCTCCTCCATGACCAGATACTGAAAGATTATAAATTCCAGGTTTCCAGTCACCAATCTGTGGAAAACAATATTGTATAAGATAAATAGATAAATAATTCAGAATACTTACTTCAAAAGTATTCATGAATAATTTCATATAATATTTTAACCATAAATAATATATTTATAAATTGGTCCTTCAATTATAATTAATTTAAAATTATTTATTTTTTAAAATAATCATGATTAATAAATATACATACTTCTAATTCTACAATTTCTGTTTCTCCTAAAAATAAATTTATAAAAAGAAAATTAGGAAAATATTAATGATATCTTAATTAAATCCAATTATTTAGTTACTTACTTGCATGTAAAGTTAATGTTTTACTGACAGCTTCGGTGAGGCCTTCAACACTTACAGTAATATCCACATCAGATAAAACATCATAAATCGATACACTAACATGGTAATGAAAATTTGGTCGCAACTTCACGGGTGCAACAACTGCATAAGTATTCAATTCTTGAATACCTGTATTACTGAAACAAAAGCATTTTTTGTCAACTTTCATCCTATGTTTTAAATAATAAAATTATATAGTATTTACAATACTTTAAGTTACCTTTGTCCCAAAATACTTCTTGTAGAAATATATAAAATAACTATAATTATCCCTAATATCATTATTCTGAAAATAAAATAAAAAACATTATATAAAATATTTAAGAATAAAAAATTATTAATAGTTTCACAAAACTTTTGAAAACCATTATATTTCAAAATATATTACTTAAACAAAAATTACTTTGTTTCTATGATAAAATCATAATGTTGACATTTTTCACCATTCATCTATTTTTGTACAACTGTAAACTAACAACCTGTGATTTAATTTCTGCAATTCCAAGCTATTTTTTTTTAATTATTAGTTTACAGAAGGTTAAGTGATGTTCATGCAATGTAAGTTCATTTTATTTATTCCATTGCCTCTAAATTAGTAAGTTCTGCACAAATAATAAGATATATGGAAGAAAAATCACAATATAGGATTGTGCATCTTCGGCCAATTAAGTACATGCACTCTTTTATCTTTTTTTTTTTTTTTTTATTATTATTATAATAATGATTACAGTCTTGGATTTTTAATAACAAATACATTTCACCTTCATAAAAATACAAAGAAGACAATTTTTATGGTAATATGCAGTTGTTAAGTCAACCTGTAAATAATTATTATTTATTATACCTGTCAGATTGATACATGTATACAATACAAACTCATATTTATTTAATAATATAAAATATTATTTATATAACACTAAATTCAAAACTTTCTAGTTTACTCCATTAATACCTACCTTAATATTTTTGAAATCAACATCAAAATCAACGTTCTCAAGATTCGTTTTAAGATATATATTAATGTATTTAATAAAGAACACATGATGAAAGATGTACTGTACGCACAGAAACCGAAACTATCATATAATATCGATTCAGGCAAATTTTATATTGATTTATTTTTAAATAAATTATTTTCGTTCCTAGGCGACTAAATGTGTTTGTGATTATGCCAGACGCACTAATAAATAAAACTGTGCCGTTAATTGATATTTTTCGCAATTATAAAATGCTGTAATCTGAATACAAACGTTCTTTGTCACTTTGAATTTTGAGTGATTAAAACTCTAGAACTGCCGCAGTCAGTGATGCACCGAGGGGGCGGTGGCGCACCGCCCAGGGGTTCTGATCAGGGAAATCTCCGAAGAACCTTAAGTTTTAAGTATATATACCTATATGTAGGAATATAAAAAAGAGACTTTGTATTCTGGGAAGATGGTTACGTATAAACTTTTTTTTATAACATTAGAAAGTATTTACAACTTCTCTTCAGCGACTCACATGTGGGATATATTATCAGAGTGAAACTTTAAAAAAGCTGTCGGGAACCAACTGGAATGAGCAATACGCAGGTTTCACTGCATATACAGTTTTCCAACCTGTGATGCACAACACCTGCATACAGGTGTTGTGCATCACAGGTTGGCAAAATGACAGGTTGTAAAAATGTTTCATCACAAGTTTCACTGCATCATGTGCAGTGAAACTTGTGATGAAACATTTTTATAAACTGGTGCAGGTTGTAAAAAGCTGTGTGATCCAACAGAAAATATAGACGCGAGAGTTCAGCTCAAATTTTGATAAAAAACATTTGTGATTTCAACTTTCTCGGTTACCTTCATTTGTAGTGTAACATTCTTGAGGAGGTGAACTGTAACCAAAAGTACAAGCAGGCTGAAGGAATTGATTTGGATAAAACCGAATAAAAATTAGTTGCTTTAAAACTTTTTTTGACGAGAGCTGAGACGAACTGGTTGAAAATGCGTTAATATTTTCCACAACAATTTGTGAAGAAAGGGGCATACCCACTGAGAAATTAGGGCGAAAAAGGTTTAAAAAGATGACGCCAGGAGAAGAGGCAAGAGATGAAGTCTTGACATTGAAACAATAATTAAAAAACTGCATGTTTCAGTCTATCAATACTTTCTATCAAGAACTTACCCAATTAGGACAGAATCGGTGCAAAAAATAAATAAAAAATTTGCAGCTGTTCAGTCATCGCACTTTATTGAAACAGAAATTGAAGAAATTTCGAAGTTGATTTCAAGCCTGATGGAAACTTTTGATGAGATAAAAGAAAATGAAATCTTATCAGAAATTAAACTGTTGAGATGATATTTCATGCAGCAAAAGTTGAAAAGGACGAAGCTAAAAAGTTCTGCATTGAAAATGTTAAAGTTTATGGTGGAAATGGACTTCCAGGAATCAGTTTCTAACTTATATTTGGCACTAAAGACTTTTTTGACAGTATATGTTTTAGTTGCTTCTTGCCGGAGAAGCTTTTCAAAGTTGAAGTCGATTAAAAGCTA
>WUQG02432512.1:0-14196 GCA_011317285.2 Androctonus mauritanicus | reverse complement strand
GAATCAATCCGTACTAATTGAAATTTATTCCTCAAATTACTAACCGTACTATAGCGGGGTCAGCACTGAGTGAAGCTACACTAAGCGAGGTATACCTGTATGTTTTGACTTGCATAAGGTTTCATGGAACAATTTACTTACATAAATCAGGGATTGCCTGTATACTTTTTAAAGACTAAAGTAGGGGATTGGCTTATACATTAGTGTATATTGTAGTTTATGTTCCCTGGAAAATTTATTACATTTTACATGAAGGATAAGTTCTGAGATATACAATCATATCACAATTCTATTGTATTTTATAGCTGACTAGAATTACTAGTATTAGAAAGTAATGCACACTTACATAATTTTAAATGGAATATTTTCATTGGCCAATTAACAAAATATATAACCAATCTGTGAATATGTTTTATTTTAATTGATACAAATTAATAACACTGATATAAATTTTAAATTATCTAATAAAAAAAAATGCATATGCTGCTATTAAATAATGTAATTTTAAAAATACATATATTGTATACGTTTGACTGATGATGGCTGAAAATGTTATCTTAATAAACTTCTGTTATTTTCCTACTTTTGTGCTGATATTATTTCGATTATATCAAATATATTTAATACTAAAAAATAAATAATGATGATAAATACAGAAATCCACATATTTATCATTATCTCACTAAAAATTCAATATTCCTCACAAACAAGAAAACTATAAGCAGACTGAAGCAAACATAAATTGTGTATTTCTACTATTACTCAAATACTGATGCATACATTAAGTCTGAGAATTTCAAAATATGTTACCAATAACTACTAATGTTAAGTGCTTTCAGAATACACCAAGCTAGCATTCGATGTTTCCTATGAATATTTCTCACTGCTTCCAATTTGTAAGATATCATTTGGTAGTAATGATAATTGTTTTATATTTATTTATATTATGGGTGAGATTTTAAGAATGGAGCAGCAGCACTCATGTCTGTGACAACAAAACTTATTTGCATACCACTTTAGGCATATATGTCATTGATTTGCTGCTACTGTTATATGGTCTCTTATTTCCCAATTTAAATTATCAGATACAAATTCAAGACTAACCATTTAATTTTAAAAATATATCAGTAAAACACATGAAAAAATTTTTTGTACATTATCATCATTTATAATTTTGAATTTTCATATTTACTCATTATTGTATTTTTTGCTAACAATTTCTGTAGTTAATATACAATGTTTGTGTTGAAGCATGTTTAGTGACATTAGGCTTGTCTGCCATTTCTATGATTTGATTAAAATTTGGCAGTTAAATTTTACGTAACTGTTAAAATACTCCTTAAATAATTTTGTTATTTGTTAAAATCATATATAATAAATTTTTTTCAGGAGAGAAGGTAATGTAACAGAATTTCGTAAGAGATATACTAATATGTATATTCCATCAGATTTTTGTAATGCTCGTATTCTTTGGCAAGATGCTTTTCTTCCTCATCAACCATTTAATTTAGATCATCCATGCATATTCCATGTTATGCATAAAGATTTAAGTCCTCTTAAGGAAAATGATGCTATTTTAGAGCCTAATGATGCAGATCATCTTTTTAGTGCAAAGGTAGATGATTTATTTATAATCTTAAAATATTTTTATCAGTTATTTAATATATTTACTAAAATAGGTCATGCTAATATCAGTTCCACCGATGAAAGAAATGTATAAAAAATGTTGTGCATTAGCTGAAGATTCTGAAGATACAAAAGAAACACGTATTCATCCAACTCGTTTGATAAACTTTCTGGTTGGTTTAAAGAATAAAAAGGAAACTGTAGCTATTGGTGGACCATGGTCACCATCATTAGATGGTCCAAATCCAGAAGAAGATCCTTGTGTTTTGATTCGTACTGCAGTTCGCACTTGTAAAGCTCTAACTGGAATTGATTTGAATGGATGTAGTCAGTGGTAAGTTTTTTATTGTCTAAGTTTTCTTTAATTAGTTAATAAACTTATTTTATTTATTATTTTTAATGAAATATTCAGACTAGTGAATATTAAAAAATATCTGGCATATTTATAAATTTTATCTAAAATAAACCAAAGTTAAATAATTTTTTTTTTTCAATTAATAAGGTTCTCTGTAAAATAAAAGTAGAGAACTTTATTATATATTTATAGCATTTTTGCATGCCATATTTTGGCTGAGAATGCTGAAAAAATAAATTATATAAAAACACGTTTAAATATTTGTTTTTATAATTGAGTAGATATATATGCTAAGTATAATTAAAATGAGCTTTTCTCTCACAGATATCAGATCAACTTTAAATCAAGCCATGGTATTGTTTAAATTTGATAATCATGAAAATGCAAAGACCAAAATCATATATTTATTATTTTTTTATTATTATGTTGGCTTTTTTTCTTTTAAAACTAAAATGGGTCTTTTCAGTAAACCTCACAAGAATTTTTCAGAATACATAGGAGGATTTATAATTGGACAACATATAATATACAGATTAAAAATTAATCTAAGTATATTATGTATGAATGTATGTGTAAATGAATGTTTGTTTTTCAATTTGAATTATTATTTTTTAATAAATTTAATTAAATCGTAAACATTTAGATGAAATACGTCATATAATTAATAAATGAAAACAAATATTTTAAAATTAATACATTTTGCTAATTATATCCGTAATATTATTGCTTCAATTAATATTTTACATAAATATTACGATACTGTTTAAAACCATATTTGTTTAAATATGAAAGTAAAAATTTTGGATACAGTTAAATCAATATAAGATTAACGATTTACTAAAATTAATTATTTGAATGAATAATTTCTATATTTGTAATTTATGAATTATATGATGTATTACTTGAATGAATATATTTTAATAATAAAATAGGTTTATGTACATTTTACTTTTAAAAAAGTTTAGGGACAAATTTAACTTTTCACTGAAATTTTAAAAAATTAAGAAGAGATTTATGAAAGAATATACTGTATAAGATTTCTTTAAATACTTTTTTCCCCTGCTAAAGACATGCTTATTTAATTTTATCCATGTGAAGTCCTTATTTAAATGGCATTAAACATTATTAAAATATTTTAATCACACTCAGTTTTTATTAAAATAGATAAATGTTTTCAGCATTATTAGATCAAAATATGCAGAGTAAAAAGGAAAATTATGTGAGAATTACATTATAATTTATACTTTAAAAAAATTGAGAAATTTTTATTTTAAAATGCACTCCAATATTAATATATATTTTTAATATTTATAATAATCATTTCAAGAACATAATAACAAAGATTTTATATTGATAATACAATAATATAATATAACCAGAATAGTTTTTAAGAATTACTGAAATATACTAGGAAGAAAATTCATCAAAAATATGATTAAAATATTTTCATATACAAGTAGTTTTTGGTTTACAAATTCCCAGATTTAAGAATTTTTTTCAAGAATTAAATATCAAAAAAACTGAAAATAAGAGTATTAGTTACAATAAATAAATACTAAAAAATCATAATTACAGCATTTCCAACATGTATATAGTTATTCATTTCAGGCACTCCTTCATCTGATACAAATTAAAAAAAAACTAAAATGGCAGACTGAGAAGCAGAAGTAGCATACTTTTTGTCCACCATGGTTTGATTGGAATAATATGTAAATAACTTTTATTCTGGATTGTGTCTAAAGTAGTAGTTCATCTGTATATTGCTGATCTACCGATCTGTCTGTGATGACGAAAAATAAAAATTGTTTAAGATTTGTATGATGATGATAATATCTTCATTATTATAATTAGTCTTATTTTAAAAGCTGCATTTTTAGTTTTTAGGTTTATAAATCATTGATTAGTCATAAACTTTCATTTTATTGGTTTTTATTGAATATTATTATTGTCAAAATTTTATTATTGAGAACATAACTCCTATTTTTAACATTATTTCTGTGAAAAATAAATATCGATTTATGAATTCTTACTTTGAGTGTGCTTTAGGAATGAATTAACTTGGAAAATCAGGAACTATCTGTAATTACTTATGTAATGCTGAAACTAAGGCTGTGGAGTTGGATACAAATTCTCTAACTCCAACTCTTCATTTTTTAAATCTTCCATTCTTTCATAAAAATAGTAAATTTACAAAAATAATAAGTGATATCATAAAAGATTTCATCAATACTATATGAATCATCATACTATTTTTTAGAGTAAGGCTTTTTTTTTTTTTTTTTTGCCTGGCATGAGCCAAAAATTGGATCAATTAGTATAAGAAATAATGATAACATAAACATAAAATGGAACTCATACACAAATCTGTACCATATTCTTATTAAAATATCAAAATTTATCAATTATATACCTAATTACTATATTTATTTGCAAAATTTTCTCCCTTAAATAATTTTCAAGACTTGGAAAAGAGATCAAAATTTTTTATAAATTAATTTCGTTTCTTGATTTTTATTAAAGTATATACATGTTAATTTTTATTATTTTGCATCTCTATAGAAGCATTATTTAAGTAACAAGTTAAAAAATAGAAAAGTAAAACCAAAATACAAAGTTTTGCCACAGAATAGAGATGCAGTCACTCCATGGCGAGCACGAACACACTATTAACTGTGGTGAAAATAAAAACATCCTAGATTGATAATTCAAGAATAGGATAAACGTAAATTGAATTAAAATAGAATCACCGCCTAAACTTAAAATTGAGAGAGATGCAATCATTCAACACTGATAATTGAAGCGAAAATCAATCTTCCAATTCCATTATTCATCAGTGTATATATTTTTAATAGTGAGTAGTTCAGTTATCTATACTAAAAGTTAATAATAAATAATGATATGCATTATATAAACAATGGAAACTTTATGCTGCATATAATCTGCATACTGTGTGTCTGAGAAAATAGAATATTTTTTTGTTCTGTAATTTATTTAAAATAAAAATTGCTTTTATAAATGTCTGTTTATTAGAGGAGCACTTGTATAGTGTTTTTTAACCAACATGCCAAAGTTTCTTTATGCCAGAATTTACTTTATTTCAAAAACCAATTAAATGTGATCCAGTCACATACCGGTTCTTCCTAAATAGTATTCAGATAAAAGAAATGGAGGAAAATAAAAGCAGTTCAAAAAATAGGAAATGTCTGTTATAATAATAGAGTTGCATTTAAAAACTAATGTTGATACTTTTCTCATCTCTTATTATAATGCTAATATAGTAATACTTCTCTTTGCCAAATCTAAGAGTATTCTGAGTCTCGGCCAAAAGGCCGGTCACCCTGCTCCACTTGAGAAGGTACTACAGGGATAATCTAAGAGTATTAGTTTGAATACAATTTATCAAATATTACTTGACTTCATTCAAAAAGAAATTCTTTTTTTAGAAAATATTTTCTTAAGATATTATAGGATTTTGGACAGCTTTTATTTTATACACATATGGGATGTCCGACACTATGATATCATACTATTTGCAAGCATCAAATATAAAACATATGAACAATAGTATCACTTTGTTTGCTGAAATTATAATAATAACTGTCTAGAGATCATCTTTAAGAAAATGAAACTTTTGATTAATTAAATAGTTTCTCTATTTTATAATATATAATTTTAATATTTAATTTTAAATATATTATGCATTCTCTGGTAATTTTGTTAATTTCTATAATAATGTCAGATTTTAAATGGTTTTATTAAATTGTAAAACGATATACTGAATCATGTGATAGTGTGATTAGCTGCTTTATAGCACTCAGTCTTGTCAGAACTTCTCATTTAAACATTTTGTTAAGTTTAAATAAGTTAACAATTTCAATTTCTCTTCAAAAACTTATTCACATTAATTATTTATAAGAATTAAATGATAATTCCATTTTAAATTGTAAAGCTAATGAAATTCATCCAGAAAACTTTATTATTTTTGAACTACCATTTAAATCAGAAGAGGGAATAGAATGTTGTATTTGTCAAATAAACGCATAAACTATACTTGAAAGAAAAATAAACCATCAGATCCAATGACTAGAGGTCATGCACTTTGATCAAAGTAAACCAGCATAATTATATTTTGACAGGTTTCTCTGCCAATCTGATTCAAGAAATAGTATCTCCCTTGTCAAATTAAGAGTCTAATTTTGATTTGAATCTACTCTTCAGTTTGACATGATTAGAAAATTTAAAGAAATTAAAAGAAGAAAATAAAGCAAGAAATAATTTTTAAGATTACAAAGAGCTCTCTTAGCTCTCTTTCAGCTTTCCTTCTCTTCTGTATATGTTCATGATTATGGTCCATCCGCTATCATAATATGCCTTCAATATCTGCTAATCAATTTTGGGTCATTTTAATAAGCTCCTTAACATTACTCTCATGTAAACTTTCTCTGAATCTTTGAGTAAGTAAATAAAAATTAAAGTTTCAATAGGATTAATGTCATAATCTTGTGTTCGTCAATATTTTTATCTTCATTCCAAGGAAACTAAAGAAAAATCAATAGATAAGCAATCTACAACAGTCTGCACAAAACATTGTATGTCACCTGTGCAGGACAACCAATACCGATTAAGATGTTCACAATGTTTTGCATTTTGAAATACAGATTATTCTTTCCCTTTCTCTTCTTTTCACCAAAGTTCATATTTGCATTATTTGCTGACACAGCAATAACCTTTTCAAGGAAATCTAACTTTATCACTTCCAACACACAAAAAAAAATAATAATTCTAAAGTTTCACTTCCTAAATTAACTAACTTCAACATCTTCACATTCACATATTTTTCAGCATGATAATATCTCACAACCAGAGACACTAAATTTTTATTCAAATGGTTTGATGAATAGATTAATACTGATATGAAATGAATTTTTTTAGGTCTTCATCAATCTGTTTTGTTGCATATGGCATAATAACATTGCTGATTATTGCTTTACACTTTGTTTACAGACATCTGATTTTATTATTGAAAAGGTTTTTCATGGTGGCTGATATGCAGTCCATGGATTTAAAACAATGATTATGCATTGCCATGTGATAAGCAAAGGTTGCTTTCTATACTGCCAATAACTGATTTTCTATTTCACTTTGGGCTTTCACATTTAAAAAATTACTTATACCTGCTGTTAGAATTCTTACTTTAAAGAGCACCTTTGTTTTTTTTTTTTTCATTTTCATGTAGTTGATTATGTCTGACTGACCACCATGTGAAATGAAAAATTTAGAATTGCATAAAGTGGATTCCATATTTTCATCAGTATCTTCAATGAAGGAAATTCTTTCTAATATTATCATTTATACTGCACTTACGTTTCATCATTATGCAGATGAAAATTGATAAAAATTATAACATTACAAATGCTAGTAGCCACTGTAATATATATATAAACAGAAATTGATAAAGTGACATACTGTTAACAGAAGCATGGAAGAAAAAGAGAGCATTGCCATAAGTATTGCCAACATCATAATAAAAATTGGTCAATAATGTTTCATAGATTAGTCACCAGGAGTGTTACATAGTTAAACAAAAAACCAAATAAAATCTGTTATCTACAGATTTTTTCAGGAAGCTTCAGGACACTTAAAAAGCAGAAATAAATTCAGAAAAAAAAAAAAAAAACATTTTATCAAAAGATGGGAATGTCCCAAGAAAAATGGGATGAATTGGAACCCTAGAATATCATAAATCTCAGACTGCAATGCACGCCTCACAGTGCCTTCTGATACTGGCCACGAGGTATTAACAACCATTTAAACAAAATAGCAGTCATAAGCTAACCAAGGCTTCTGGGAGAAAGAGTGAGAGCAGCAGTCTGTCTTCCAAGAGCTACTTTCCTTTCAGATAAAAGTCCTTCTGGAATCATACTTACACAATAAATTTTAACTCATTTCTGAATAAAAATTTGTTCCACATGATATTGTCCCAAGTGACATGTTGTTGACACAAATTTAAGTGAATCTTTTTTTGAATTGGAAATGCAAGACACTGTTGGTCTCCTAGTATAAAAACCTACTTCATTAATCCTTTTTATCACAGTATGGTTTGAAATTTTCCTTCCACTGGCTTCACTGCATTTGGAAACAAACTGAGAATGGAGCATATTGTTATGATGCTTAGTGATTATTTGCATTGATCATCTTAATGTCTTGTAACACTAAGATATTTTTCAACAGCCTTCTAGTAATATTTCCTAAATGCTTGAAACTAGTTTCTATAGTTTTGATATCACTATTCTTAACACACCTAACTTCCTCCTCACTTTATCAGCTTGATTCATTTCAATCCATTCATTCCATCTCTTTTTAATCAATGGCACACAATTACAAAGAATTAGCTAAACAATGTATATTAGGCATTTCTTAAGATTTGACTATATAGAATTACAGATAAAAGTTCCAAAAATGAAAAATCCAGATCTTTCATAGCACAATTTTTATTGCTTACAACTTAAGATTTGCATATTGCTAATAATGTATAATGCTATAAACATATTTACTGAAGTATTCTGTATAAGTGTTTACAGAATTGAGACATCCTATTGTGATGTGATCTTTTGTTCTGATTCCTCGACATATCCAAAACAATAGCATCAAATTTTTTATTTTAATAATTGGTTAATCAATAATATCTAGTTTTTCAGACTTGCCTATAATCATCATCATATAGAAAATATGAAAACAATAATTATAAAAATAAATTTAAAAGTTCTGAAATGTACTTGAAATAAAAATTCTAATTTATGGAATAAAGTTTTATAATGTTATTTTTGCATAATTTTTTCCTCTGCTATATAAAAAAATTTATGACGATTAATGCTGAAAACGCTTTTCTATTTAATAATAACTGTTTTCTAAGGAAACAAATTTAAATTTTGAAAGTTTCTTTAATAATTTTTTACTTCACAATTATCTAGTTTTAATTAATATCTTTGCTCTTCGATTGTAAGAGCATAATTTAAGCATTTATATATTCTTTAAAATTCAAATTCTCAAAAGATTCTATTGATACGTTCTTAAATTTTTATCGATATTTTTTATCGTCTTGGTATATACAAAAATTTTACTTGATTTATACTTAATATTTAAATGAAAAATTATAAAATATATTTTTTAAAACTTAATACACTGCAAGTCTCTTAATATGCATATTTTCATACTTTTTATATAAAATTTTAATTTATTAAAATCTTTATTTTTAAAATTTTATGAATGAAATTGGAAGAAGAAAAAATTTTATCAGCTTCTTTCATATTTCATTTTTTTTTATATAACATTTTAATGTATTTTAAAACAAAATGATAACATCAAAAGAAAATTTATATGCAGTTTAGGAGATTGTGCAATATAACTTGAATTTTGATATTTTAATAATAATTCCTCGAGTTATCTTTATATACTTTTTTGAATAAATGAAGAACTATGCTCAAAAATGAACTAAATCATATTATTACTTTATATAAAATTTCAGTAATTTACAATATAGGCATTTACGATTATTCTAAGAGTTACATGAATTTTTAAAATAACAGAAGTTAAACTTACTTATTCGAAGAAAAATCAGCAGTTCGTAATATCTGCTATTAAGCACATAATAACTAAAAATATTAAAAATTAAATATACAATAGATAAAATATATAAACCAAAAACATTTTAATAAATGTTATACATTAAAATGTATTTGTTCGAAATTATTAAATTTAAAAGCGTATCTTTTAATATTAAGAAAATGTAGCATAAAATAATTTTTTATTTACATCCTAAAAATATAATTTATAAATATTTTATTTGAATATTGTTTATAAAAAGTAGTAATATGATTTAAAAGTTAGTTTTATCATTTAAATCTTCATTAAAAGTATAATTATTTTAATTGCAGGCATGCAATCAGAAACTTTAAATATTATATATAACTTTGCAAAAAGAATAAATTTAAAAATAAGAAAGAAAAATAAAAACAAATGTAATTTAAAATTCATGTAGTAGTAGTAGTAATAGATTTTTTTTTATAAAATAAATAAATAATCGGGAAGGAACTAGATTTTTCTTTAAAATATCTTTTGTAATGAAAAGTTTTAATAATTAAACCAAATTTATTTATATTTTTACGAAGAATAGTCAAAGTTTAGTTCAAATTTTTACAGGCAAATATAATTAAATTTTATCGTAAAAAATTTACGACTAGTCATATAAATTCAAATAAATTATGCTTGATGTTCAATATGTCTTTATAAATAAAAGTTTATCTTTTGCACTTTTATTTTTTTTTTAAATATATAAGCCTTGGCCATAAACTTTAAGTTTCTGCTTGCAAATTATATTAATAAAAGTGAAAGTTTTGTTAATTAACATATGTATAAATAAAATTTTGAGTATAATCAAGTAATTTGTAAAGATGCAAAATTATTATATAAAAAATAATAATGTCTTTTAGCAGGCTTATTTAATTTCTGAATCTTGAATTGTATAATTTTGAATACAGTATAAGATGTTGGTGTATTAATCAAATTTTAGTGTAAAGTTTTTTCCCAAAACTTTGCTTATTTATTTGTTTATTTGCCTGTGTATTATATTATAATGTTGTGAATATTAAAAAAAATTGATTTATTCTAAATTTCATGTATAGTGATGATGAATTTCTCATTCTATACTTAATCACAGGCAAGTAAGCATAAACTAGAATAAACTAAAGTCGGAAACTTTACAGCTTTGCCAGGCAAGGGACATAAAAAACCAGTTGACATAGCTGTCGCTGTCTTTCTCTCTGACCCTCCTTCCAGGTATCGATTTGTGGAGATCTACTATCACCGAGGAGAATCTGCCCACAAAGGACGTGTGGTGCCTGCGCGTATTGAAACCGTGGTGATTTTCTTGCCAGACGTTTGGAGTTGCCTGCCCACCAGACTAGAGTGGGATGGCTTGATGAACAGCTACAAAAAACAACTTCAAAAGAATCTACATGAGGAGATGGAGGATGGGAACGAGATCCAGGCACTGATCATCTTCTTATTGATACTCATATTTCGGTTCTATTTTTCCTTCCTCTCAGTCATTTAAGGACTGCTGTCACAGTGAAAGGAAATAGTCAAGATCAATTTTAAAAAATTTTCCCCCTATTGAATATTATTTAAGACTGTTATGATTAAGTATTAAAGTTTTATTCTAAATTATTCATATTTTTGATCTTGGCTAATTCGCTTTCCTTACCTTGTTAATGTTGTTGCTTTTTTTGAGTCTCCTATAAGGTTATGCTTCTGTGATGAATGAAAATAATCCTGAGCCAGCTGCAAGACATCATCTGAAATTTTTTACATATTAGAAAAATTTTAGCTAAATATGAGGAATGTTTCCAGGACTGAAGTTTAAGCACTGAAGGAGATTATTCATTTTACTTCCAGCTTATGAAGAAGAAGATAGTCGCATCACAGAGTCACATTCTACATTTTAATTTTTTTTTTTCTTTCAACTTTTTTTCTTTATCCCTCAAATTTTGATTTCATTTTTATTTAACAAATATTATCAATTTGATTATATAGAGTGATTAAAATCTTTCATTATCAATATGAAAATTATATAAATAGATAAAGATGAAAACTTTTTATTTTGTAATCCTGACTAGAATTCTGGTTAAATTATAATCGAACAATATCTATGAAATATTGTTATTAACATTTCAGTAATAACTTTCAGCTTTTTTGTTAATACATCTTAAATTTAATCAAGCTGTGTAATTTTTATAATGATATTAATAATAATCAAAAATTAATTATTAAATTTTTAATTAAAAAATATATTTTTCCTTTTAAATAAAATTAACATTAGCAATTCCATTTTTTTAATATGGTATATTTTGAGATTGCATATTCAATAAAATTCTTTTTTATTTAAAGTTATCGTATTTTTTAAATCTAAATATTTTTGATTACTTTTAATTGACAAAAAGTTTTCTGTAATGAAAGATAAAGCAATCACTTTATATGTCAGTTCAAATATTAGTTTAGAAAAACAAATACTTTTAAAATTTTATTATAAATTCTAAAGCATGTATATTGATTTTGTCCGAATTCTTACTTTTAGGAAGAGGAAACCAATCAAGATGAAGAGGATGAAGATAGGAAAAAAGAACCTACTCATCATTCTGAACTTGATCCCAAAACTATGAAGGTGATTAAAACTTTCACAACCTAATATCTTAAAATTAACTTTTCTCTATATATGCATTTAAAATGAATGTTAAAATTCATATTTTTATTAAAACACTTATTACTTCAAAAATTTATATTATTTTTTCTATTTTTTTACATATTTACTTGAAATACCTATATTCTAGCATCCTTAATATTAATTAATATTCCATGAATGAAAGTAAACTCTATTTTCCTTTTGAAACCAGACTGCTTATAAGAAAGGAAAAAAAAAATCTTTTCTTACTGATGAGGAATTTACATGCATCAGTTTGAAAGATTTACTGTTAAAATTTGATGAGGACTTAATCAATATTGAAATTTTTCAGTAATAATTGATTATAAATTTAAAAACCATTTTAGAGGAGAGCAAGACAGAGACAGACAGACATAACACAAAATATAAAGCACAGACACAGACATCTTAAAAGCAGGATTTATCTTAAAACAAGAATTTAATGCACAACATGTATAAACAACTTTTTCGAAAATTTTCAAAAAAGTTGTTTTAATTGGAAGATTTCTGTAATGTTGATACAGTCTGAGTCTTTTAATTATAAATTTGTTGTAACTGAAGAGGGTTTGTTGCCGAACCAAAAATGTTTTTACTAGCATTAAATTCTAATTTTAAGATAAACCTTGTTTTTATGCTGTTTGTGCTGTATAATTTCAGAAGAATGGCAAAGTATATTGAAAGAATTTTTTTTTGCAAACTTTTAGAAGAAGTCTGCCTAATTTGATGTACATGAGGAATCTTATTCTATTTGCTATTTCAGAAAAAATTAATCAAATCTACAGTGAAAGTATCCAGTTTCTGAATTTTAAATGTAATTCATTCATTGGTTAATTAGAAAATGTATGATTTAATTAAAGAAAAATAAGTATCGTAAGAAAAATTTGTAAATAATTTATTGTAGATTGATTAAGAAATTCATATTATATAATGTTGAGATAATAATAATATCAATCAATATTAACTTTTGCACTCTTCAAATAACATATTTAGATCTTGCTTCTATTAAAAAATGGATTTTTGATTTTTTACTATAATTTTTTCTTTTTAGTTTTTCAGCAAGAGAAAATTGGATTTTGTAAGCCATATACTGTGCTGTTATATCATTTTTTAATTTTGGATTATATATTTTAATTAAAAAAAAAAAAAAAAAGAAAAAATTCTGAAAGTCATTAGACCTAATTTGCACAAACAGTTTTCATGAATTTTTTCAAAATACACTGTAACCTTAAAACCGTATAAGCAACCCAAATATAATGAACAGCAGTGTTTAACAAACTTTTTGTACAAAATGGATGGCCAGTCTATCATCCCTATGTTAAAAACCATGTGTATAACGACACTGCTATAGTGAACAAATTCTGTTTGGAAACTGATTTTATGACATGTAGTGCACCACCCAACTTCGATATAAGTGTTGCAAGCACACAAATTTGAATTCCCATTGCATAATATTCATAATTGACAATAACTTTGAATTTTGTGTCAGTTAGAACCATTATAGTGTTAGTTATGTGGATCCGACGGACAATGTGTACAGGCTTGAGCCTACCGCGGTCGTGTGGTAAACGCATAAGTAAGAATGGCAAGGTGAAAGTGACCCTCGACACAACAAGAGACAACACTACGGTTCATATAAACCTGAGATCTTTATTGAGAGAGAGATACATCATTACTAACATATCTGGAGGATAAATACCTATTATATGTGTAGATATGAGTATATATATTATTTAGGTGAGACGTGGACAGTAGTAGTAATGACAGTTGCCTACTTCGTTGAAAATTCACAACAGTCTTTAGTCCACTTTTTATTTTAAACGTAAATTTTCCGATATGGTTTCACACAAGATCACAATTGTCACTTGATTCACTTCTTAATTCTGATCTTCCATAGTGAAAGTCATTTCAAGCTGGTTCCGATAGATGCGAAGTCAGACCTTTGCAGGACGATGGCGACTCT
>WUQG02432501.1:0-14197 GCA_011317285.2 Androctonus mauritanicus | reverse complement strand
CAGTTAATCAGAAAACAAGCAAAATACCATTTATAGTTTATAAATTAGATAATATATATATTAATTTAATTTTTATCTAAGTAAATGTTTATTAGACATAAAAATTGGTAATCTTCATTTCCCTTTTTGATTTAAATATGATTTTGAAGTAAAATCATTATTTTATAAGAATTATATCAATAGTAGATGAATTATCTTGCTGTTCAATATATATCATTGCAGTTTCAAGATTTGTTTTCTTCTAATTGATTTTTTTAATCTCCATTCATAGCTTATCAAAAAATGTGCCTGATTAAAGTAAGATTGAATAAGAATGAATCTACTATACTTTGGTAACATTTTTGACTTATTTTTGAGAGTCAGTTGTCTGATTTACAGAAAGTTTTGCTCATGTTACAATAGCAGCATGAAACAACAGTTATCATTCATCATTTAGTAATACAATAAACAAATTATATGTGATAAAGAAGTTAAAAGGAATTATACATACAACTGAAAATAAATATAAAAAATTATGAATTTTAGAGAATGCTATAAGGATATTATTACATTTATGATATTTGAAAATCATTATTATTCATTACAAAAAAAAAAATAATAGATAGTTCTTGGTTTACAAGTTATTTTTCAAAAATCAGGTATCAACAAAATCAAAAATATGAACCTAACTGCTATAAATAAATGCTAAACATTTGTAAATATAGTTTTCAAACCACATTTATAGCTATACAATACAGTGCTATTTATTGCATTCTTCTGATATGATATGAGAAGAATCAATATGATAGATCAGGAAATGGAAATAGCATGACTTTTAGCCACCATAGTTTCACCAGTTAATTATATAAATAATTCATTTCTGGACTAGTGTTTCCAAATTCCCAACATTTTGGAATCCTTGGGAATCAAGAATGGGAAATTGTATTTCCTGAAGATTCTTGAGAATTCCTGAAATAATCTTTTTTATTTAATTTTCATTGGTTATCTCTATAATGATTATAACAACAAATGTTTATAAGCAGAAAAGCCATAGAGAGGTTGGGACAATTGTGGCCTTGGCACACTCTTTGAGGTTTCAAGACACTCCTATATTGTAAAAGGTTGACACAAAACACGAATAAATAAAATTTCCTTATGTGGTAAAGTGATCAGTTACTATCTTGGTGAATCCAGATTCAATTTCATATCCCACACTTCCAGTTTTTCTGAAGATATCCCAATTTGGGCCTGGCTTATTATTTAATAATAATCTTACATAAGTACAGATCTATATAATTCAGAAATTGCTTGCATACACATCTGTTGATGAAATGATGATGATTAAAAATTCTTTAATATTTGTATAATATAAATTATTTATTTTAATTTGCTTTATTTTAAAAGTTATATTTTCATTTCATTTAGATAAATATTCATTGTTTAATTATAAACTATTATTTAAAGTATAATATTAAATAAACATTGTTTTAACATTATGTCTATGGGTAATATATTCTGCTATTATAAATTTTTGCTTTACGAGCACATTAGAAACAAATTAACTTGCAAAATTGAGAACTACCTATATTATTATAATAATAATAATAGTTTTATATATATACATAAATATAGATTTATTATTGTACACAATTCTTCAGCATACTCCCATTTCTAACCTTTACATTTGTCTAAAATTATTTGTAATTTTAAAAAAATGTAAATAAATAACTTAGCAAATTGTCTCACAAGTCAGTTCTCTTATGTTTATAAATCTAAAGTTTCAAATATGTTTCAATGTTTCAATCTAAAGTTTCAAATATGAAACTTTAGATTGCAAATTAAAGTAAATCAGATCAGTTGGATGGCTGCATGATAACACTGGTTACCATCTTGGAAGACTCATGTCGAATTCAAAGTCTCACAATTCTATTTTCTCAGAAGTCTGGGTAAATCTATTGAATTCCATCTTTAAACCTGATTGATCTCACCATGGGGCTAGCTTATGGTGAGTTCCAAAAGTGGCTTCCATCAAATAAAATGTATTCCATGTGCAATATGCTAGCTTAATTTAAAATAACTTTATCAACTGATAGTGATCTTATTGATCACTACCAGCTGATAAAGTTACTTTAAATTAATTAAAGAAACATTTTTTATCTTATTGATCAAAAATGTTTCTTTAATTCTAATAGTGTTTTTCTTCCTTATGCTGGACTGTTTTGTCTTTTGCTATTAAAGTGATCAAAAGTATACAACCTTAGCATCTATTCGAATTGCATTTATTAATTACATAATTACAATTATGTAATTAATTTTTGATTAATTTGTTACTATTCAATATTATTATTGTTTCACTATTCAATATTTTTTTTCTTTAGCTTTATGGAATCTAAGTTTTTTCATAATGTATGTATTTGTAATGTATATGGATAAGGTTTATAACTGAAAATTTCTCTTCAAAATTCAATAACATTTCCATAATAAAAACTCTTATTGCCATTAATAGTATGTGCATGATTCAATTAATCTAAAAGTTTTGTAAACTTTGTTAATTTTTTATTATTAATAAATTTAATACTTAAAAAATAAAATAATCGATCTAGAATTTTTATTTATTTGGATTTAATATATAAAGATTCTGATTTCTCAGGATTTTGATTGAAGGAATTTCAAATTTTGACTTAGTCATTCAAATTGTATTCATATACCTTTTACATAGAAAAAAAAATGTGATTTTAATGAAATTTTAACATAAAAATATTAATAAGCAAGTCTAAATAATTGAAAGCTCAGGATTAATTGATGTATCATCAAAATCATCTTTAATACAATTTTTGTCAAATTTCATAAAAAAGTTATTAATTAATTCAAAATGATATTGAGAAAACATCTTCAAAATTTGAATATTTATCATTTTTAAATGATTGGAACTATAGGGTTAGAAGATATGGCTTCAAAATTATATTTAATGATAGAATGTTCCTTTTGAATTTCATAAAAATATATTTACTGTAAAAATTATTAATGAAGGACATACACAGGCAGACATACAAATAAAACTTTAATAGTTATTATAGACTGATGCTTTCTAATAATAACAATTTTTTGAATCAGACAAATGTTTTTATATAATAATTAGTTTAACAACATTGCAGAAATCATAATCTCAAAATCTTATCAAAAAATTGAAACTTTTAGCACTTTTAAGTACATACTGGCAATTTTTTGTTGCTCAAAATATATTTTACCTATAGGTTTTTCTCAACTTAAAAGCACTCATATATACTTTATTACATTGATATCAATGGACCAATGTACCAAAAAGTATTCTTTTATGTCCAAAGAAATCAGACAAAAAGTTCTGCAAGAACACTTTTTTTTTCAACTTTATAATTAAAACTTTAAAAATATTAAATACAAAGTGTTTTGATGTAATTATAACTTCATTAAAAATAACTTAAAAAAATTTCTTTATTTGTAAACTGATGAGGGCATAATTACATTGAAAGTACTTTGCATTTAATATTTTTAAAACTTTAACTGTAAAATTAAAAAAGTGTGTTCCTGCTAGAGAGCTTTTTGTCTGTTTTCTTTGGACTTTTATAAGTAGCAGTGTATTACTGTGGAACTTATATATTCTTTTTATGTTTGATTTTGATTCATTATGTTTATTATAATAATGTATAGTATTCTAGTAAAGATTGGTAGTGGAAAATTATAAATATATAAATTATTATTGTAAGTCAGAGCAGTTGGCATTTTCAACTTCCAACTGCTCTGGCTTAAAATAATAAGATTCAAACCAAATCCTGTCCATAAGTCAAGGAGAATTTGTATAATTAATAAATTAATATTCCTAAAAATTGATTAAACAATAATTATATTATAATTTTACATATTTTTAAGGTTTCAATTTTTTTTATTGTTCTAGGAAAAAATTTTTAAATCAAAATTTCATTACCAGATATTTACTTTAAAGTACAGCAATTTGCTGTACTTTAAAGTAATTTAATTTTTTAACTAATTATTTTTCTGATTTATGCAAATAACTGGGACAGAAATTCCATAAAAACTTCTGTCCCAGTTATTTGCATAAATCAGAAAAATAATTTTTAAACAAAAACTCTGAATCAAAAACTCCTGAGTTAGATTGACTATGATGATTGCTTCTACACAATATTATAGTGCCATATTGTTTTTTGACTGAAAAGGAGATAACACAACATGGACTAATATTGTACCAGTAACAATAATATCAACAAACAATATACGAAAATATAAACCAAATAATATAAAAATCTTAAATATTGTAAATTAATATGTTTTCCCTTGTAACATATAGATACAGTAGATGTTTATGATCTATATCTGAAAAAAAAGAAAAAGATTATGGAAAATATTTTATTTAAGTTGGGGAAATGCTATACACTTAAAAATCTGGAAACAGTCAGAAACAGACTCTGTATTCATGTTCAGTATGGGAAACCTAGTAAGTATGATAGTGTTATCTATTCACATGATGAATAGGTAACACTATTGATTTGTGCAGTTGTCAGGTCTATATAGTATACATTTTTGATTGTCAAAGCATTTAATATATTGTCTCAAATGTGAACAATGGATCATATGAGAATAAGTAATTTTACTGTGAAAACCAATGAATTAGGAGTATAATGTTTAATTCAAATCATTTCCTTATTGGATTAAAATAGTGTGTGTTTTACACTAGAGGTGCAACAGAATAATTATTTATCTTTCCAGGTAAAGATGATAACTATATACAGTATTTTTCTGTTAAGTAAAAATAATTGTTGATTGAATTTGAATCTTTGAACAGAAATATCAAAAAATCTGAATACAAATAATTTATTTAAATAATTGCAGCTATTGTTATAGATTAGTAAAAGCAGTGCAATATCAAGCAAAAAAATTATTTTATTATTTAAATATAGGCAATCTCTAATGTGTGTAGATTTGTACTAATGTGAGATTAATTTTAGTTAATGAGCCAGGTGAATCTGGCCTTTCCTGAAAAAAATAAAGATATGGGACTCCAAATTGAATCTGGATTCTCTGAGATTGTAAGTGATTGCTTTATCACACAACTTATATGCTTATTCTTTAACTATTTTTAATGTTAAGTCTTTGTGAACCACTAATAGTATAAAATATGCTCCAACATATATAGATTCAATTTACATAGGGTTTGGTGGAACAATCCACTAATATATCAGTTCTCTAATTATTTATATAAATAATTTATTCATTATATTTGAATATGCAAAATTATAGTTGCTTCTGTTTTTATTAATTTAGAAAATTTTGAATATTTTAGAAAAAGTATTAATCATGAATGTGGATAGTGATGGAAATCAGCAAAGGAACAATGAAGGATTACAAGCTGTTGTGGTAAGTAATAAAATTATATTTAGTTTTATAATTTGAAGGTATATTTTAAAAAATTGTTAATAATTTATTATATAGTTGCTTATTTTAATAAGAAAAATATAGATCTGCATTGCCTTTAGACATTGGAAGGCCTCATATCATTTTATGAATTCCTTTATAAAGACTTAATTTGTTGTTAATGAATTTTGCCACATTTAAAAACTAGATATTTGCATACAGTATAATTATCAAATAATAAAGAGCTATACAACAATATCTATGAACTCAGCAATCCTGCTAGCCAACATAATACCATTAGATCTCAAAATAAGACAACTTAGTGATTTTCATAATATAAAAACAGAAGGTGAAATCCTACTGGATAATACCATATACATCATCAACCATCCACCAGCTGATGACATTTATCCTCATCCAGCAAGGAGATACAACCATTTAGTAAATTATAATGATTCACAATCCATGAAAGTGTTTACAGACAGATCATATGCAAGCAGTGGTAAAGTGCAGCTTTTTGTATTTTAAAAGACAATAATGTTTTAATGTTTTGACAAAGACTATAAATTAAACAACTTTTGTACAATTAGTCAGACCGAACTTTACACCTTGAGCCAAGCATTACAATTTATTCTGGGAAAAAACTATTAGATGATCTTATATGTTCTGACTCAAAAACAGTACTGACTCTGCAACACATCTAAAAAATCAACATTATATTTTAAGACTTTTGAACTATTTACAAAGTGTCAAACTAAACTTAATACACAGATTTGCTGGATTCCAGAGCATTTACGTAATGAGTTAGCAGATTTCCTGCCTCAGTCAGCATACTATAATAGAAACATTGATTATACTGTGCATGTGCACCAATCAAGATTAAGACTTTCTTATATCAAATTTCACTGAATACTTGGGAAGAAATATGGAAAATAGACAAAAAGAGCTTAATAACTCAAACCTACTTTCCAACAGTAAGAGAGAAATTAAAGGTTAGAGACATGAATTAACTAAATTCTTAACAAATCACAATAGATTAAATAACTACCTTCATTGTTTTAAGATTATTGATAGTGATAAGTGTAATTGCAAATCTGGAACCAAATATTATTAAACATATAATTTATGACTCTATGTTCAACCAAGACCTGATTATAGATCATTTACAGGAAAATAGCATAGCCTGGCCCATATCCACTAAACCTTATGGTGCACAATACAACATTCAACATATTTAAGGAGTGTGGTATGAAAAGTTCCTCATATTATGGACCTGCAGTGTTGTCTTAAGCACCAATGTATTTACTGTATATAACTAGTTTTAAGTATAATTTTAGTTCCTTATAGTTTAATATGTAGTTTAATCTTGCTTTGTTTTTGTTCTCTGGTTTTGTTTCCTTGTTCATTTATTTTACTGTTTCTTTTTTGTTTTTGTACTCAAGTAGCAGCATGCTTTGTTGTAGGGCCTCTTTTTTTGTACTCCTTTTTCAGCAATTTGATGGGTTTTGCTTTTCTGTCTTTGTAAGGGAATATTTTTATTTTTTGACTTATTTATTTATTTATTTATTTTTTATTGTATTTTATTATTATTATTATTTATTTATTATATTTTGACTTTGGTCTCTGCAACAGAACTGCTAGTTATTCTTCAAAATTTGGGAATATGTTGTTGTGTAATGAAACAACAAAGCAAATTTTTTAAAAATATTTATGATCAAATATGCAACATATGAAATTTAAAAATTTATTTTTTTTATTTACTAGGATCATATGTTTAATTCCAAGATTGATGCTACTGTATGGTTGACACGAGTTGGAACTGTAATTTTCTTTATATTTTGTCCGTTTGCAATGATTATGTAAGTATTTTGTATGATTTGTATTTTAGTTTTGTAAATTGTATTTTAATTTAGTGAAAAAACTAGAATTTAATTTAATTTTAATTAATGGATTATTAACACATTGGTGCACCAACCAGAGTGAAGTGGGGTTAATTTTATGTGATTGCAATGGACTGGCATTTTATGATATTGTTTGATCTGTTTGTTGTTATATATAAACTAATCTGGTTACTTTTGGTTAAAGAAAAGTTTTTGGTTTTTTTTTCCCCTTTAAAAATCATATTATGGAACAGAAATGAATCTTGTACTATAATTAATTTGTAATTATCAATAAAGCAGATATCATTAATTACTTTTTACTGTAATGGCAAAAAGTGAAGAATTCCATAATATTTAAATGTTGTTAAATATTTTATTACAATTGCAAGTAATCATATTTTATTATGAATGCAATAAATGAAACTAATGGGTATCTTCATTTGCTTATTCAATAGTCAATAATGTTTATAAAAGCTCTACAAGCAAGAAACACTAAAATTATTTTATTGGCAAAACGTGAGGACCGGAAGTAGGTCCGAAAATGTTTTACCAATAAAATAATTTTGGTGTTTCTTGCTTATAGAGCATTTATAAACATTATTGAATGAAATAAATCCTACATAATAAATAGATTAATATTCGTTAAATGTATATTAAATTTTTAAATTTTATACAAATTTCATGCATTTTAAAATATTGTATTGTTTATTATTGTTTAGAAAAAAAAAATTATAAAAACTTGAAGTTTTGATATTAGAAAGTATAACTTGCATTAAACTATAATAAACAATGACAGCACACACACACACACACACACACACACACACACAAACACAAACACAAAGATAAATCAATCATGCAATTTTGAACAACTAGTATGGTGCTGGGTACAATATGTTAGTTCATTGTATTGTGGATTACCATTTATAGAATGCAGCATTCATTAAACTTAGTAATTTTGTTCTATAAAAAATAATTGTGATTTATATAATCAGAATAAAGCTGTTATAAATTAATTTTACAAATCAGTTTTTCTTTATGTAGATATATATTTGTGGGGACACAGAATTCGGGCCGGATGGAGGGTGTCACTCTATACCTCTTCTCCAAAAGAATAATTGGAAGAAATTCAAATGGAGTGACATCCTAGATGGATAAACCAACCAATAGATTTGTTTATTATAACACCCGGCTCAGAGAACCTTGTCCTCCACGATCATAAAATAAAGAATTAAATGACATATAGGTGTTTGTTGCAATAAGGTCGATGAGAGAATTGTAACCTGGGGTGTAATAAAAACAATGTCTTCACCTGAGAAAGAATCAGTTTATTAGATGATCGGGTCAGGTATCTACCCTAAAACTTAGGATGAAAAAGTCAGTTGGTTGCCAAATACCGAGAGAGCAAGACATAGACTTAGTCACCTATCCCAAGAGGATCAGCCGCCTATCTCCAAGAAAGTCAATTGCCAGTCATCGTAGAGTCAATCACCAAACATCACAGAGTCATTCTTAGTCAAGATTGTTCACAAACTATAAACTGAATTATAATTGTGCCAAAATCGGTAAAAAAGAAGAGAATTTACCTCAGAATCAATAAAGGAGACTCTTTGAAATAAGCTGCACAACATAAAATAATAAAGAGCACTATTCTTAGACTTCCAAGAACTTCAAATCAATGAAAATTTATTGTATTGAAAAAAGGTATTTATTCTCCGATGATAATTGTTGGGTTATGAAATGTAAAATACTCTCTCTCTCTCCAATAAAGGAAGTTGTTTGATACCAAATGTAGTCTCTATGTCATTGTTGTATAGTTTCATTACCTGTCCGGCTCAATCCACAGACCACAGATAGGCCATAAGCCTGTTGTATCATCCTCAGAAATTTCATATATTTTTAAATTTATTTCATCATGATTGTATAAAAAGTATCCAAAATTATATAAAATTTTTGTTTATTTTGAATTGTTTTTTCTTTATTAACTTTCTTAATTGAATTAACATTAATATTTCCTGGTCATTATAGATTAACAAACATTTTACAATCATTATATTAATCTATAATCAGTAGGAACAATTTCAAATATATTAATAATAATATGTATGCATATTTGCATTTGTCCATATGTATCTTTCTACAGTGAACTACTAAATTAATTCTTACAAATATATCATTGGAAAGATTTACTCATCAGATTTTTGGAATAAGCAGAATTTATTATCATTATAATAATTAAAAAATTAAGAACAAAACTGAAGTTGTTTCTGTGGAATAAAAAATTTGCAGGTTTGTTTTTTTCCGATAGTTACCATCCAATGAAACATCATATAAATTCAGAAGAATGTTTGCTTTGTCATCATTAAGGAATATTAATGGGCTTAAATAAATATTACACAAGTAACTAAGCTTTTTAAGACATTTGTTTTATTGCCTCTAATATTCCAGTTGTGTTCTATTTTTGTTTCTGTACATTTGCTTTTGAGCCAAGAAAAATTTCTGTATGTGTGAATTCAGCATGCTGTTCATTGAGTGCTGGTACTCATTTTCATGTATCAGCAAGAACATAATACAGGAATCTGTTATGTTGTTAACAGATGATGTCATCCTACATTACATCATTGCCACAGACCCAATTTATTAATCAAAGTGAGCAAATTTATCTCTTCATTCTATTATACTTTTTTTATATCATCAATAAATTTTTATATAAGTTGAAGGTAGTTTGCATTTCACATATATATAAGTTGCCTTGTCCCAAAACACTGAATAACTCTGTCCATCGAGCTAGGACTAATTTGAACCTGGCTTCTTTGTGAAAATCCACATCCCCTTCCACCAATTTAAAATGAGATAATCATATGGAATTGTATTGCATTTCATCTTAGAGAATTTAGATTCAATTCTAGATTCCTTATCTCCAGATTTCTTCAAGAAAATTTAGCCTGATTTGTTGAACCAATTCATTTCATAACCAAGGTATTACGCTTATAGGTAGTCTATGGTGATTGCTAGAATATCCTCACTAATTACTTCCAGCAGAAAAGCAACATAAAACAAGAAAGGAAGACCTTACCACAGGAATGGGTGACTTATGAAGGGCATTGAAATGTCTTGCTTCTTAATATCCGGTAGGATGGAAAGTGATATAAAATTTAATCTGAAAAAAATTTTTTTTTGTCAACAGATGATGCCACTTTCCACTCAGTAAGAGTATCTGAAAAAATATTGAAGGAGTTTTGGAAAGCCTTCAATATCCTATATGTATCAAGGCTGATGGAGGATTTGTGAACAGAAACTGCTGATAAAACAACAACAAGGCAAGTAGAAGAAAATTTCCACAAATTTTCCACAGAATTCTCTTCTGTAGAACCCAAGAATCAAATCCAGGTCTTCAGAGTAGAAAGCCAAAGTATTTCTACACTGCAATCCAGTTGATTTATATAAACTATGAATAAGAATTTGTTCATTGCAATTTTCATTATTGGACCTTAGTGATTATCAGATGCCCTGGCTGCAATTCAAGAGAAAATGTTACTTCATTAAATTGTCATTTGATTTGTCAGAT
The DNA here is from genome assembly GCA_011317285.2 of Androctonus mauritanicus. Taxonomy (NCBI): domain Eukaryota; kingdom Metazoa; phylum Arthropoda; class Arachnida; order Scorpiones; family Buthidae; genus Androctonus; species Androctonus mauritanicus. Next base: position 3,364 of record WUQG02432501.1, on the reverse strand, counting down.
TTTATATTTTTCATAAATATTTCATAAATGCAGAATAAGTATATCTGATTTTTTGTTCAAAATTTTTTGTCTGGAACCAATCACTTCATTTTATCATTAAAATCTGACTCAATTAATGTCATCTCAAAATAACATTGCTGATTTTGGAGGCTTACAATATAACTTCATGGATTACTGTATTCACTTCAAGATTATTATATGCAGATAATCTTTAATTTATGACTGCCTTGACTTACAACCAACTTGTACTTACAACAGTGATGTATTTGATAAATTTTGTTATTAATATCAGGTCAATTAAGTCCACTCAAATGGCAGCTGTGCTGATAAATACACTCTTTATTCTTAACGTTTTTGACAAATTACATCTTTGTCATTCTCAGGGAATAACGGTCAATAACACAAGAATTCTTATGTTATTGACCGTTTCCCTGAGGATGACAAAGATGTAATTTGTCGAAAACGTTAGGAATAAAGAGTGTATTTATCAGCACAGCTGCCATTTGAGTGGACTTAATTGACCTGATATTAGACACGTGTTTTAGGCAGTGTAAAAATATTTTGTTATTAATCATTAGGTTGTAATTATATAGAGTATTGGGTCAAAGATTCCCTGATCCAATGATCTAAGGAAAGCATCAATTTTTGTGTCTGGTTCTTATATTTTTGTGTTAATTTTAATTCAATAAAGTGGAATGTAATAATAAATATTGGTGATGGGCAAATAATTTTAGCCATTTCTGACTTCTAACCATTTCCAACTTATGACAGTGGGGTTCAAAATTCTTGGAATCAAACTCAGTCATAAATTGAGGACTACCTATATATCAGTTCCTAATAGAATCAATAAAAGTGACATACAGAAATTCTATATAATGCAACCTAATGTGATAGAGTTCAGAGGAATATTCAACTCTACTCACAGTCAAAAGTTTATTTTAATAAATTGATTAATATTTGTTATAATTGTGTAATAATTATTTAAGACACATTTCTTATGAAATGTGTCTTAAATAATATACTGTATTAACTAGTTTATTAATTGTGTAATTTTATAAGTTTAATGATTTTTTATTTCCTATTTTCAATATTTTTGAATTCCAAAGTATAGAATGAAATTATACTAATTTTTTATCATAAATATCATATCAGAATGAATGGAAGACATCAATACAAATAACTAAAATATAAGGCAAAATTTGAAAGAAAAAATTCAAAGTAAAAATGCATATTATCTTATATTAAAAATTTTCAAATAAAAATTTTAAATTCTGTTTTTAAATAATTATAAAGACATTTTTAAGCAGACAATCTGCCATTTTGAAATTACAATGTAAGTGTTAAAATATTAAGAATTTACTGCATATATCACTTTATAAACTAATCTGTATATAAGCTAAGTGTTTAATTCAGATCCTAAAAACTCAGTGAAAAAAAAATGAGACTGTATAAAAGCCTTCAGATTTCAAGAGGAAATAATAATAATAATTAATAATATAACATTTGTTGAAGTAATTATAAAACATTTTTTTTTTATCCTTACATTACATCATCCTGGCACAATGTTGAGATTTAAACATCATATTGCACTTTCCAATAGCTAATAGTCTACATCCTTATTAAATATAATTCCCTAATATACTAATTTTATACTGAATTTTATAACTATGCTTATAACTGAGAAACAGCACTAATTTGATAATTATTTCTTCAATAAAAGTTTTATTACATGTAATTCTATTCAATCAGTTTTTATATGCTAAATTGATGCCTGTATGGCAAGACATTTTAATAGTGACTGCATTTTTGATAACTGGTTTTATGACATTTGACATTAAACTAACTTAAGTTTGTAATTGTATAATTTCTTGTATTATTCATACAATGGGGCCTTTTTTAACATTAAGATTAGGTTTCTGAAATTCAGTTTTAACTGAAACTAAAAATTCCATAGGCCTAATGTTTTAAGTCTGAGTTATGTTCTAGAATGCTTTGTTTCTGATACTAGAAGATATACTATTTAATAATTTTTGTTATTTAACTATTACTGCATTGTTTTATAATGTAATAGCATGAAATAAAAGCACAATTTAATTATAAATTTTAATTGAAAAATGTTACATATATTTTATATGATTTATGGGAAATAAAATTTTTTTCTAATAAAAGCATTAGAATTACTTAATTACTTAGAATTCATAGATGCTAATGTGCATGATTATTTTCTTAATGCCAGTTCTTGTTCATTCACTAATAGCAGACTATTAGTGAATGATCAAGAACTTCATCGCCCTATCACATGCTGCCTATTCCCGTGGAAGTCAGATAGATTGTAGGAGAGAATAGACAAGCTGAGTCCAGATCCCTTGTATAAATCTTTCAAGATTTAGGATTCTAATTTAATTCTGGGTTCTCTAGTTGGAAAGTCAAAGCAGTTTGTGAGAATCTGACTGAATGTCCTATTGCGATATAGATTAACATAGTGTTAGACAATATTATATACTTGAGTTAGTGCTTGTATGCAATTAACTATTTTCTGTAATAACTACAATAGCTTAAGTTGCCAATTTGTTTTCTTTCTCTTATGTAGGGAAATGCATAAATTAGTACTTTATTCTGTTCTGCTGTCTTAAAAACTAATTTTTTTAATTAATTTAGCATTTGCTCATGATATTATATCAAAATGATGCTAAGGGAAACATCATTAAATGAGGACATACTATATTTGAAAATATTTTTCTTTTGGCACTACAAGTAATCAAACATCACTATCATAAATCAGATTTGATCAGAAGTTAGAAATGCCAAAAATTTATGGATTTCTCACTACTACTAGGACACTATATGTTAATATAATAAACATAAAGAACATTATTTTATTTATGAAAGAAAAAATTATTTCTAATAAATATGAAAAAGTATACAGACAGTAAGTACATTGCTTATGATATCAACTTCTGATCTTACAATTGTCTTTACAATATTCTGAATTTGATTATTTCATTGAATATTGGCTAGAAGTACTTTTTTGTTTTATTAAAAAAATGTAGTAAAAATAATTGCGTAATACCTTAGGGATCAAGTTCAATTCCAGACAATTTTATAATTTTGAGAACCCAGGATCAAATCTGGACAATTATACCATCTTAAAGGATTCAGTATTCCATTGTCTATTATTACTACTAAAATTATTATTATTATGGTCATTTTCAATGTATGATATTTTTGATTTACACTGTTGTTATCAAAACATAATCCCATTTTAAATTTCTGCACTACCTGTATTTTACTAAAAATTCATAACTGTACACTGCCAAAAATTAATAAAGCAAAGAATTAACAAGCACTATGGCAGGGAATTTCC
>WUQG02432490.1:0-14197 GCA_011317285.2 Androctonus mauritanicus | reverse complement strand
CTGGATTTGGATAAATAAAATCTAAATAATCTAAATCAAGATTATTTTCAGCTTCCGATTCAGAGCTACTGTAGTCCATCGTATTGTTTTGCTGGATAATCTGTTGAATAAATTTTAACCCGCCCAGAATCGGCCGGTTAAATTAGTCGGTAGATTATCGTAAAGATTTGACATCGTGCAATGCAGCAAGCCAAATCTGCAGATTAAAGGCTTTTTTAACCTGCAGAATAAGACTCGTGCAACTGGCCCTTGATGCAATTCTAGTGCCAATCTCTCTGCAAATGCTGGTATGAAATTGACATCTTAACATACTTAAGATGTCCTACTGTCAAGTGTTAAAAAATTAAATATAGAATTAAAAAAAAAATAATGCTACAATGTCGTCATGAAAAAATTTTCATAAATATAATGGAGATTATACAATATGCAATAATTTTTTATATATTTTTTGTTAACCACTTCATACCTAAGAATATTATTCAATAATATACAGCAATATGTTTTATATGAAAATACATTTGGCTTACTTGTTGGTCAGTAAAGAGAATAAATAAAATATGTCAAAATAGTCGGTTATTTATATCATTAAATTAAATACATATGAATGATAAATTTTTAAACAAATATTTAGATGTGAATAAAAGATTATAAATTATATAGAATAAGATACAGTTATTATTTTAAATAATGGTGGTAATCAGATGGATGTTAATCAGTTGATATGAAATGGTTTATTTGTAAAAGTGAAAATTTGCAAAATAAATAAATTTCTGCGTAAGGCTGGACTGTTTTGCTTTTTTACTTATCTATAATCTGCATATTTAGTTTTCCCTTTGTTTTCAACTAGTGAGAAGCAAGTACTTATCAAATAGTCAAATCAATAATGGAAGGACTAAAGTTTCATTTTCCTTGGTATGGACTTTTTTTTGGTTTATGATGGAGAATACTGTATTTGAATTTGAAGTATGGAAAATCAATTCATCATCAAAAAAGAGATTATTTACAATATTCATGAATATTTAAAAAAAAAAGTGAGACTTCATTTAACATTGCTTCATATACTATAAACTTGATAATATTTATATCTACAGTATATTGTAATTCATATAATAAAAGCAATCGATGAAAATGATTTGATAAAATATTTTAAATCAGTATATAAGATGAAATAAACATTTGCATAAAATAAATGGCTGAGATGGCTTTATTCATTCTTACTCTTGCATAATTGTTTTTGTTAGCATACATTACTTCAGAAAGGGCATTGTTTCAAGTGTTTCAGAAAATTAAAAAAAAAATCATATATATTTCTCTATATGTATATATATATCATTTATCATTAGGATTAGGTTCCTGAAAATCAATACTATTAACTGAAACCAAAATTCATCGATCTAGTGTTGTAACTCAGGGTTATGTTCCTAGATTCTAATATTAGAAGAGATGATAGTTGTTAATTTTTCTTGTCTAAACAGTACTGCATTCTTCACTAATGAAACAAAAGAATGATTTAATTGTAAGATTTTACATGGCAGTTATATATAATGCCTTCCAGATAAATAAAATTATTTCCTGATAAAAGACAGAGCTTGGAATCTACAAATATTATGTCCATGATAGTTTTTTTTAACACCAATTCTCAATCATTTGCTAATCTCTAAATAATAATGCCATTCAGGTTCTATCACAGGTCACCAACACTTATAAAGGTTTACAGGATTATACAGGATGGGGATTAATGTACCTGTCACAAAGTTTTCATATAAACTTTTCCATGGGGAGAGTTTCTAATTTAATCCTGGATCTTCTGATTGGAAAGTTGAAGTGTTTCTACTTAGCCAGTTCTACCAAATGTTACATGCATTGCTTAGTTTAATTAATATATTGTTCATAGATAATATTTTATATTAATGCTTATATAAAATGTGATTATTTATTTTCTATAATTTATTATTGGCTTCCATTTTGTTTCCTCTCTATTATGAATGGAAATATAAGAAGGTAAGACCTTATTTCTTTTGTTGCCACAAAATTTTTAATTTTTTGATTAGCATAATTAATTTAGTTTTTGCTGATGATGTAAGAATGAAACAAAGTCAATTGGAGTAATATTAAATGAGGACCAACTGTATCACTGCTATATATAATGTTCATGTGACAGCAAATGCTGTTGAAAACGTTAGCAAATAAAGTTGTGGTTTTTGTGTCAACTGCAAGTAGTGCTGAATTGCTATTTATTTGAATGTTCATGTAATATATTTATTTGGATTATATGATGATAGATATATATTAATTCAAATATAGTATTTGTTGTTTCAATAAAATAACCTTGATTATGTATTTGTATTGTAATATAAATAGAAAAATCTAAAGATTTGACATTTTAAGATCTTTCATTTAATATTAAAAGATCATGAGATTTTGTAATTATTTCTATTTTAAGTCTTTAATTTGAAATATTTGATATAACTTTTTCTCTTGTTTAATTAAAGGTATGAATTCATTAACTCAGAAAACTCCTATTAGTTTACTTCAAGAACAATGTGCACGACTGGGGATGACTCCTGACTATAAACTAATGAGTGTGGAAGGTGTTGTACATGCACCAGTTTTTATGTATAGAGTACAGGTTGGAGATGAATCTGCCACAGCAACTGGACAAAGTAAGAAGAAAGCAAAACATGCTGCAGCTAAAGCTATTCTTGAAGTTTTAAGTGTGAAAGGATTTTTTGGAGAATTAGGATTATTTTCGGATGGAGTACCAGTTGACATTTCATCTCTTGGTTCTGAAAAGTAAGTTTTATCTTTATAGACATTTATTACACTTCAAATAAATCAAATTTATTTCTTGTTCTATTATATATTTAAAGAAAATTTTTAATTATAATAATAGTAAATGTGCCAAGTGCAGATTAGACAAAACTATATAGACTGAAATCAAATATTTACGCAAAGTCAAGTCATAATTGATTCCATCTGTGTTAATGCTGATTTTCTTATGAACATAATGATCATTTTGTACTTTTATTTTTATTACTATTTTTTTAAGGTATAATGGGAATTATACAGCTACATGTTTTGCTAATTATTCTCTAGGCTAGAAATTTGGCTAAGGGCTGTTACAAGATTTTTGGTTTAATCTGCAGAATAATTTTAACCCCTGATTCAAAAATCTAAAGAATTAAATACAGAATGCTGCATGAGGCAAAAGTTAATTATTAGCCATATAGCATGAAGATAGTCACTGTGTATGTGCTTTACTATAACAACTCGTTTAAATATGAAATCACCAATTAAGTTGCAAAATCGTAATATTCAACAATAACAATAATAATAATCTAAGCTTAACAGTTCTAATGACTGCAAACCCAGAGTCTGGTCTGAGCTCAGATCTTTTTACTATTTCCAAAAAATAAATCAATCTATCTATCTAATGCTAACTAACGTCTACACAATAAAACAAACAACTTAAAAACTTATGGTTGTTAAAGTATTAAACAAGTGTTAGAAATAAATAATAAAAATGATGTTAAAAACTAATACTATTAAATTGAATAAATTCTCAAAACAAATTAAATAATAATTTATTTGACTCAAAACAGTTATAAAAAAAAGTGTTAACCAAAGCTTTATTTAGAAAATAATAAAGCACAAAACAAATTATCAATAAAACTTGTTTAATCAAAATTCCAAAATCTAAATATTCAAAATAATAATAAATATACCCTTAAATACTAATTAAATCTACTACCTCCACTCTTTGATACAAACTTAAGCAATTTTGTCAATTTTACAAGAAAATCAGAAGTTACAAATCAGCTCCACTCAATATGAAACACCCCAACACCTTGCTTGATGAACGTTTTATGGTAGTGACTTTCACAATCCTGAGCTTGCCTCGTTTACATAAATCACGCAACAAGTTCAAGCTTCTCAGTTTGAATAATCAATTCATATCACCCTCTTTACAATTAATTATTTACAAATATAAAACATTGATAAGAGACCATTCTTATATTCTCATATCAGATCAGTGGAAATAATTTAAAATAGATGATGTTTCAAGCCAAAAGAATTTGTTGGGAGGCAAACTTCTAGATTGTAACTTGTAATTTCTAACTGATGAGATAGAAAATGTGAAAAATGAGTTAACTTTTAAACTAAAATAATAATGAAAATAATAAGAAATAATAATGAAGAGTATGATAATAGTAAAAATCTACAGTGGGTGAAACCACCTAAAGACACCACAAAGTTTTGAAAAGAAGTCATATTTGTCTGCATGAATTTATTAAATCAAAAACTTACATTGATCTAGAATTTATTAATTAAAAAATATACACAAATCATAATTTTCCACTTAAGTTGAATCTTCATTATTTTAAATGGAGGACGAGTGTTTATCTTTCGATTTTCTTGTTTTTTGCCTAAATTTCAGTGAAAATAAAATAAATGAATGATTAACAAATAATATAGTTTATTTTAATAGATTTAACCAATTAAACAAAATGTCTATTCTTAGCACTAATAGCAGTCAGTAAATGATGCTCAAATAAAAATCAGATCAAAACAAATCAGAAGTACTTTCAGTGAACTAAAAGTACAATAAGTTCTGATTTGTTTCAATTTGATTTTTATTTGAGCATCATTTACTGACTACTATTAGTGCTAAGAATAGGTGTTTTGTTTAATTTATGGATAAAAGCAGTACAAAAAGTAACCTCAGATTTAATCAATATTTTTGTATTATCTGTGATTTTTTTTCGTTTTAAATACAGTATTTTATAGCAGTGAATTGATTCTGATAACAATAACTGAAATTCTGATTACCATATAGGAAGTTTTCATAATGCATTTTAATATGGATGATTTGGGACCATAAATTTTGATAACATTAAATACTTGATAACAATATCCAAGATTACAATTAGCAGCTTCTACTGTATTTTTATGTTTTTTAGTATTTGTTTATTTATCTTGATTTTTTTATTACCTATTTTTAGCCTACTTTCTGAATGAAGTGGAGGCTTATAAGATCGGCCCTTCTGTCTATCATCCACTAATAATTTTTTACCTAATTAGCAGATTTTCATGAAATTCAATAGTGATATTCTGCTGTTAAAAGAGACATTGATGCCACATCCTTTAATCCTATTGGATCAACTAATCCCACAGGTTATAATATCATTTTTATTAAAATTTTAATTTGTATTATTGCTAACAAATGGCCCAGCAGTATAAGGTAGTATATGATTTATCTAATTTCTTAACAAGACATTGTATATCTCAATATTTATCATAGTGATATCACAAGTTTGATGTGATGTCATCATGGCATAACAAGGAATAACATCACAAAAAATCAATAATTCACGATGTCACAATGACATAATAATGAATGACTTCATTGTAACATCTATGTTGGTTAAATAAGTGTTAAAATTGGTCACATATATAATAATAGATTTCAAATGCTAAATAAGTGACACCTTTGGAAAGTGAGCAATTTTAGTTCTTTCTAGAACTTTTTATTATAATTATTATTAACATTTCTTTGAATATTTTTGTATTCAATTCATGCTACTTCCTCGAGCCTTATTAATTAGTTAATGTGTTTATTATTTTTATCACAAAAAATAACTGTTAAATTAGAAAGTGGGAGTTGTATTTTATTACTACTACCATTTTCTAATCCAATAATAATGAAAATAATTAATCAATAAAGAATTTTTTCAGTTCTTTGTCTAACAGTTATTTGTAACTTTATATGAATGTAAATAAACAACCTGGGGAATTGTCTCAGTTCTCTATGTAACAGTTATTTGAAACTTCAGATTGTAAGCTGAAGTAAACTAGTTGATAGTGATCAAAAAAGTTCCTTTAATTGTAATAAAGTGTTTTTCTGCCTAATGCTGGACTGTTTTGCCTTTTACTATATTAAAATAGCAGATGTCTATAATCTTAGATAGATGGTTTCAGAAAATCATTTTGACTTAAGGAAAAATAAATAAATTTATTCTGTACTTATATAAAATTTACAGAAAATATGAAATTAATAAAATAATGAAAATTTAACAAGAAGTTACTTCCTCTTGAACTTAAGTGTGATCATTTGGTTAATCATCAACATCTGACAATACAGGTGGCAATGCATTCAAATTTTTGAAGATATTTTTCTTCTCTCTTTTTACACTGCTTTCTATTCAGAAGTTACTAAGTGGCAAGGGTGTTCCGGCACCTATTATATGACTTGCCACATCACTTGTATCCACATCCATGATGTGAACTTCAAAGAACTGGGTCAAACTCCCTGAAAAATCTGGAAGTATGGAACTTGGATCTTTCAAGTGATAAGCCAGTGCTAGCATGTGGCCATTCATCTGAAGATGGCTTGAGGAAATCAGGCACTAAAGTGACAAGAACAAGATCTTATATTCATGCATACTTTCAATTAACTGTTTTTACTCTTTAATGATACTATTGCTTAAAAAAAAACAGTCTTTCCACAGTTGAGAATAATCATAAAATTTTATTCAACATCTAATAGCTAATGTTTTCAATATTTGATATCATCTTCAGGCTAGATAATTGAATATATTTCAAATCTCCAACAGCCTAGGATTCTGTATATAGGCTGTTGGAGGTTTGAAATAAGTTTGATTATCTAGCCTGAAGATAGTATCGAATACCTAAAACATTAGCTACTAGATGTTGAATAAAATTTTATGATCATTCTCAACAGCAGAAAGTGCTGTTTTATAAGTAATAGGATCTCATATTCTTTCTTAAAATCTCTTCACGTCAAGTAGACTTCCTCTTTATTGTTGATAGCTGAATCAATATAGCTGTTAAATTTGTATCAGTATAAGAATATTGATGCCAGCTTCAGTAAATCCAAATCCACAATCAGTTTTGAAATAGCTGTGGTCTTTCACCTTAGATTCAGGTTTCTCAGCTTTTTTAAAAGCACTTTGCTTCTGAATTTCAATAAGATCATTGAATTTTGGAATTCCTGTCACAGGAATTTAACAACTTAAAGTCAGTTCTGAAGATGTCTTTCAAATCAAGTTCTATTGTTGACAGAACTTGTAAGTGTTGTCATAGAAACACTTTATCTGTTGTTGACTTCTAAGATTTGAACTTTTATAATCTTCACTACATTTATTATATTGAATCTTCCAAAAGTTTTTCATTATCAGATCATTGTTTTCTCATTGCAGCATTCAAACTGGCAAAAGATTTTTGAATGTAATAGGTCTTGATATTTTGATCTATAATCTGAATTAGAAGGTGATGTTTGATACCAAGAAGATAACATGTGTTGGAAATTTAGTTTTGACTAAATACCCATAGATACCAATTTATATTTATTAATGTAATAGTATGTGCATATTTATGAGCTTAGTTAACATATTGGATATGGATGCAAATAATGTAAAACAAGACAACAAAAGTCAGGCTATTACAAGGCTTAATGTCAGAATTAAGATAATATCAAATGAAAATTTTGCATTAACTTCTTTGCTAATTTTTTTTTACCAAATGGACTAATTGGAACCAAGACTATTTGTAATCATTAATTTCTAGGGGATTAACCATGTATCCAAATACTTATCCAAATCAGCACAAACTCCCCCTAGTGGTAATTAATTTTTGCAATAACAGTCTATTAATAATTATTTTAAATTTATACTACGGTGCCACCATCTGTTGGATTAATAATTAATTATTATTTTAAATTTCAGCTAAGGTAGTGCCATCTATTACTTAATAATTAAACTATAATTTTGACTAATTTCCAGAAATTAAAAAGCCCGTCCGGGAGTGCTGCTATCGGCTAAGTCCGATCATCTCGAAATTAAATGCATCCAGAAATTGGAAATTTGCCGATGTCTTGGTGGTCTAACTAGTAAGGTGTCAGGGCGTTAACCCGAAGTTCCTACTTCGAGCCCAAGCCAAGGCAAATTTTTAATTTCTGGAAATTAGTCAAAATTATAGTTTAATTATTAAATAATAGATGGCACCACTTTAGTCCAAATTTAAAATAATAATTAATTATTAATCCACAGATGGTGACACCATAGTATAAATTTAAAATAATAATTATTAATAGACAATTATTGCAAAAATTAACCACTAAGGGAGTTTGTGCTGATTTGGCTTAGTATTTGGATATGTGGTTAATCCCCTAGAAATTAATGATTAATAATGCCTAGTTTTTCCAATTTTTAATAAGAATTAATATAAGAATTAGAAGAGATATAAGAATTAATTTTCATCATTAATAAGAAAAGAATTAAAAATATTCCAAAGTCAAATTGCCACACGTGATTGGTGAGCAGGTTGCTTACTCTGGATATATGGAATCATTCATTCTCTCTCTCTGTGTATAGTTTAAAAGTCCCTATATGTACATTGTATTGTTGATTGAAAACTTTTATTAAAAATAAGATATTTTTAATGTTTTATCTTTAAATTAAAGCTATGAACTTATTAGTTAATAAAATTAATTAAGTTCAAAGATATATAACAGATGTAATGTATTCTAACAAATTGTATTAGTATGTGTTCTGGCCCCACTACACCACTGGATTCATCTGAAACAAACTTTTATGTACCCAAGATGATCTATAACATTGTTGTGAAGAGACATTTTGAAATTTGGGAAAATGGTTCTTGATGTCTATCAAGAGTGAAACATCTGCCCTTCCTTACAAATTTTATCAGTGAGTTTTTGTTTCTGTTCTTCAGTCATGAGAGGAATGCCTGGAATGATGTTCATTGTGAACATCTTATCTTTCTTAATAAACATTAAACATCATTTTTTCACATTTGCTTCATTCATAACAACAATATAACTTCTGTGATTTTTTTACAAATTTCTATAAGTCAGATTTGTTTTGCATTTAGAAACTGAATCAGTTTTGAAATAAATTTTGCATTTGGCAGAATTTTCAATTTTTTCATTCTTTCAAAAACATTAAATGTGATATATAATAAAACAAGTTCTATATAGCAAGTACATATTTGGCTAGCACTGCGAGATTTACAACAGTACTAGCCAAGAAACCTTACGAGGATAACATCAGTATAAAATGGCAGGACAGCAAAGTGATTAAAGAAGTTGCGAGAGTAGAAGAATTGCACGCAGCGGAGAATATACAAATATATAAAGGCAGACAGTACAAATCAGTTATAAATGACAACCAAGTGGAAGCTTTAGAGAAACCGTGGAGGTATTTATTACGACAATAACACTTTAAAACCTATTAACATAGACTTTATGACGTCACAACATGGACTTTTCATTAAGTTAGCGCGTGTATTTATAAACGACGTTTATGTGTACCCCCGACCCTCTTCGGACTTAAAACATTTTATGTGTATAAATTTGCATTTATTATGTAATCCTTGGATAGTTATAGCAATTTTTATGAATGTTAATTTTTTCAAAAATTTCTGTAACGCGTCTACTGTAAACTGTATACATAAAACGTTTACACGTAAATAATGTGTAAACGTTTTATGTATAATTATCTATAATATTTCATAATACCTGAGGTGTTATAAGTTCGTTTTTTAGCTTACATGTTTTAGTGTTTAGTTTCTATACTATGAAATTTTTTATTTTTTATTTACTTTTATTTATTTATTTTATTCTTACACGGCCTTAATTATTCTATTATAACGGTTTTTTAAAAAAATTCTATTCGATCATTCTATTTTTCGTTACGGACCTGTTTCTAAACGCATCGAAAGCGTTTGTCCGTGTATTCCTGTAGAAAATTAAATACGGTAATTTTCTCGTTACGACTGTAGTAAGAGCTATGTTTTTTTGTCGAATCTAGAAGTAAACTACAGTATAAATTAGAATGGATGACTTTTCTCTTGATTTTGCTGAAATTTTGTTCATAGCCCAGAAGTAGAGGAGATACTTTCTGTAATTTTTGGTTAGATTTCCAGTTTCTTATAAAGTTGCCTGTTCTGTGATTTCGAGTATTGATTCTTTTATGAACATATTTAGCTAAGTTGATGTTTCTTCTTATGCAAAGAGATGGAAAATTAGTTTTAAATTCCTTTATGTTATTTGGGCAGGCGTTTCTAAAACCCCCAATAATCCAGCAAATGCCATATTGTATTCTGTTTATTTTTTTAGGTTGGAGTTTGATGCTGTCATCCACACTGGAGATGAATACTTGAGGATTGGCATTATTAATGCCAATCCTCAAGTAAGTAGTTCCTCATCCTCATATAAGTAGTTCTCAATGTTTTCGTATCAGTGTCCCAGTCTGTTCCAGATATTTTTTTAGAAGATTGAGTCTGAGTCTCTTTTTGGCTTTAACAACTATGTTTTCAATGTGAGTTTTATAAGTTAGTGAAGGATCAAGAGTCATTCTCAAATAGTTGAGGATATAGGTGGTGGCAGTTGGCAATCTCCAAAGTAAATGTGTGGAATCCATTTTTTTTTTTGGTGATAATTGTACAGATAACCTGTACAATTATCACCAAAAAAAATGTGTTAGTTGTATCATAATTGATACAACTAACACATTTTTTTACAATTATGCAATGTTGATGCATAATTGTACAGATAACCTGTACAATTATGCATCAACATTCTACAACTATACAACTAATTATGATACAATATACAATAAAATCTCCTTAATATACACTCCCAAATAGTAGACACCCCTATTTAACAGACACTTTTTTAATTCCTAGTCCGAATGCCTATGTGTTTCTATATATTTATCTCTGAATAGTAGACAGTAATTTTGATTTAAAAAATATGTGCTTTCCAAAACTGTTTCCTCCTCCTCCTCCAGAACAGCTTTTCCAGTCATCAGTTAGAACATCCCAATGGGACGTTCTCACTGATGACTGGAAGAGCTGAAGTTACAAATTTTTCAAAGGCTCAACATTGCCAGTGGTAGCTCCCGATTGAGCCATTTTGACCATTTAGCAATGTAGCGGCAACATCGATGAATTTGCCAAAAGTGACAACATTTAGTGGTGACAGCTTCAATTAGTATAGCAAACAATTATATCAATTTTTTATCAAAAAAAATTATTCTGAAGGATTATTATTGTTGACTAATTTAAAACTTCACATTGAATAAGAGGTTGTGAGAAATTCAAAAAGAAGCAAACTTTTCTAACAGATTTTTTTAGTCAAAAGTCCTACTCAATCTTAGTAATAATCCAGTTAAAAATACTATATACAAATGTAAATAAAATTTCATTTTACCTGATTCTAAAAATTGCATTATTTTAATTCTTAAGATTAATCATTGCAATTTATTTTAATTTTTAAAATAAATTGTAATGATTAATCTTAAGAATATCAAAAAGAATATAATTATAATGATTGCATGAATACATGATTAATTTTGCATAAAATAAGAAGTAGAAATGTTAAGCATTTTCTACTGCTGCTGCTATTTTCCTAATCCTCCCAAATAGCAGACAGATACCAGAATTCCTGAGATATCTGCTATTTAGAGATTTTACTATATATGTTTATAGAGAATATTTTGCTTGTTTAACTATAGAATACTATGCACTTATTTATGCAATTCCAATATACCTTGTATATCAATAATAAACATAGATTTTATATATTATAAAGAATATAGCTTATATTTATTGAAAAGATTATTAATCCATGAAAAATTAATGTAATAATATTAATCAAAGGGAATATATAATAGCTATATCATGAGCCATAGAAATTAATTTCTATGTTTTATTTTAGTTTAGTGAAGCCAAAAAATTAATTAATAAAGATTTTACTTGGTTCCATAATATCTTTAATTGAAAAATCATTAATTCCAGATCTTGCTGCAACTAATTTCCTGAAATAAATAAATTTTTTACTTTATCACTTCCTATTATTGAAATAAAACACACTGTATTCAAAATACTAAAAAATAATCCTAATTTTAAGACTTTCCAATAAATAATTTCTAAACTCACTTGTCAGATATGTTCTAGAACAGTGTTACTCAAACTGTGTTCCACGGAACTCTGGGGTTCCACAAAATGCCCTAAAGGATTCTATAAACATACATAAAATATTCATCAAAATGATGAAAATAAAATTATTTTGATGAAAATAACTTTATTTTGTAATAGTTTTTTAATTTTTATTATAATATACTAAAAGAATAGAATATTAAAACATTTTTCTTTATATGTACTACCTAGATTGTGAATATTCTATTGTTTATGATCCCAGGTTCCGCAAAATAATTTTATACTCATAAGGGCCTAAAATGACAAAATTTGAAGACCACTGTTCTAGAAGACATCTTTAAATGATCATATGTATATATTAAAACAAATATTTTATTTTATAAAATCATTAATCTAATTCTATGTAATCAGAGAAATATTAAAACAAAAATATCAAAACAGGTAGATACACAAATATATTAGATTGCATAATAAATGCATAAATTATATTATGCAACTTTATTGTAATCTGACACATTTATGTATTTATTATGTAATTATTACATAATCATGTTTGTGTATCTGTCTGATTTGTGCATTTTTGTTTTAATATTTCTGATTAATTTTATGTTAAATTATTTTGTAAATAAATCTTTGCTTTAATATGTTCATTTAATTTGATGAGTTCTAGAATGCACCTGAATTTATACTGTGTATGTATATATATATATTATATAACTATTAATTTTTTAATGGAATGAATGATGGAATTCTGTAACAGTTTAAAACATTCCCTGACTGTTAAAATGAAGTGAATTTCTATATTGAGTTATAGTATTATGTCATAAAGTTTGAATAAATTATGGTTTTAATTATAATAATTATATCATTAAAAGTTAAAAAAAACAAAAATTAATCATCGGTACATAAAATTATTTCTAAAAAAAGGAAATTTTATACCATTTATTGGAGAGTGCTGTTTATTAAAATAATTACAATATTGTTAATTTTAAATTTACAATAATTGATTAGTGAAATTAAGTTTATATTTTGCAATTAAAAAGATTTTATAAAAACAAAATAAAATTGATATAAAAGAACTTACATTAAAACAAATAAATTAAGTAATGGAATTGTTTCTTCATAATTCTCAAAGTTTCCTTCTAAAATTTCAGTAGCCTGCCAATATGGCTGAAATATATAAATAAATAATAAAATTTAAGATTCTTAAAAAAATTTACTTTAAATAAAAATTTAAATTCATCAAACCTGGTTTAATGCATCAATATTAAATCCAAAATCTTTTAAGAAAGCTTCATATAATACAACTATTACTTCAGGCTAAACATTAAATTATTTAAATTATTAATTTATTATTATATCATGTTAAATTAAATAAAAAATAATTTTAAGTAATTAATAACAATTTACTATTTTTATTATAAATTATAAAAGAAAAATTTTATTTTATATTTTGAAAATAAAGTATAAATTGATATGATAATTATAGTATTATTCAAACTGTTTTATGTAAAATTGAGTAGTTAGTCAAAAATTAATGCTTTAAAAATATATGAAAAACAAATTATTAATAAAAAGTGAATAAATAAATTTAAATATATTTTAAAATTTTACATATTATTTAAATTTTAAGATCAATCTAACAAAAAATGAATTTTCACAAAAAAAAAAACTTTTAAATCATCATATAAATTCATTTTCTATAATAGAAAATAAATAATAATAATAAATGAAAATTTATTTTTATAAATCTTAAAAATTGCTTAATAAATAAGAAAAAGAATTAGGTTAAGATAGTTCTATGTTATTATTATGCTTATATTATTAAATTGGGAAAATTATTTTCAAAATATCAAACTAACCAAAGTTATTGGTATTACAATAGATCTTTAACTTATGCAGTTTTAGAAATATGCAGAGATATGTAAATCTCTTTATTTTTGTTGAATTTCTATAAAATGTGAATAAAAATTCATTACACAATTTACTTTTTTGCAAAAATATTACATATGGTCTTAAATTTTTTTCTATGCTTAAAATTTGCTAATAAATTTCATTTAGCCATTCCATTTTCTACTGTGCTTATTTGTATACAGTGAAACCTCACCTAACGAACACCCCTCAAAAGCGGACAACCCTCTATAATGGACACTTTGTAATTCCCTGGCAGTAATACATGGATGTCTATGGGAGCATCCCCCCTCAAAAGCGGACACCC
>WUQG02432479.1:0-14197 GCA_011317285.2 Androctonus mauritanicus | reverse complement strand
CAGTTCAACACGGCGCTGCATGTTCGTGAACGTTCACGAACATACAGCGCCGTGTTGAACTGTGTATACAGGTGGGGGAGATCACTTCCAGCACCTCTTGTAATGTACCTTCATTTCTCAACTATAAAGGTATGTCGTGTGCAAATTTGGTTTCATATCCTCTTTTATTAAGATTTTTATAACACTTTTCCCGGGGCCCCTTATCACCCTGTATAATATACTATATAATGTTACGAACAGTCTAAGATATATATGGTCAATTTTGTATAATAATAATTAAATATGCATCGATTTTTCACTGTTAGATTTATCGTTATTCACTAGAACAATTCTTCTTTTCTTTAACTGATTTCATAGTTTTAAAAAAAATCTAATAGTATTCGACAGAAAGATAAGAGAAAAATATCCAGGAACGTCACGAATAAAAATAGAATAGAGAATTTGAAGCGATTTGATCACTTTGCAGAAGAAAATAGGAAAAAAAAAGGCTAGGAAACATTTCGAAATAATTATAAAAATGGGGAAAAAATAGGAAAACAGATAAGATAGAGCGAGTTAAAGAAAAAAAGAAAATATTTATAATTTTCAGAAATAATGTACAAGGAAATGAAATTTGCTGTTAAGACATTGCTGATATATATATATATATAAAATTAGATCAGGGTTGATTAACAAAAGTGAAAAAGCAGGTATATTATGTTATAATAACTTTTTTTTTTTAGTCGGAAAGTAAGGAAAAAATGGCAGAGGACTATGTCCTTTTTGAAAAAAATATATATTTTTGTATTCCGAAAATAGAATGAGGAAAAATTGCAGAAAATAAATTAGATGGTAATCAATCCGGTTTGGTTCTAAGAAGGGTTATCAAATATTTTATCCTTCAGCGGATGGTTGTAAAATAAATTAAAATCAAGCTATTCATATATACGCTTTATCGAGTTGATTAGTGGTAAATTTATGATAGAATTCTTAGAGGAAATTTGAAATTTTAATTAAATATAGAATTAGAACCAATTATCGCATCCCTAATACAATATTATTTTTAATTGAGACATTCAATTTTAAATTTATATTAATGAAAACATTATTTGATTTTACTTTATCATTTTTATGTTCATTTCTTATATCCATTTTTTAAATACTTTCAAGAACTTTTCTTCAGAACTGAAGTTCTTCAAAAAAATGTATGCATATCTCTGTATTTTTGTATTTAATTCTCTTTTAAATGTATCAACAATTTTTTAAATTATATTTTGCGAAATATTGTCTACGTTTATTCATTTTTTCCATCAATTCGTTTGTCTGCCATCTGTCTGGAAAGACAAAGATGGTACAGAATTCGCAATTTAGGGATCGCTCCTTATTATGTCACGAACATGTCTATTAATTTTGAGTGTGTTAAATAATCTAGTTACAAAATGGCGTCATTCGAATTATGAATGTTTTCATCATTCGAAGTATTAAAATGCTAATATCTCTGCCTCTCTGGAATTAACGTATAGTATTTTCAATGCAAATGGTATTTATAGTCGTTTGAGAATTTTTTAAATACATTTTACAGTAGTAATTTTACGTAGTACGTTCTTCCATATGTTATGAATGCCAAACTATCTTCAGAATACCTTAAGAACAAAATATTGCGGAGCAATCAAATTTTGCGCTATCGTTCCTTTTTAATATAAAATATAAGAACAATTGAGAAATTTTATAAAATAATTAAAAGAAAAATTAATATAGATTTATTATTTGAAACTCCTTGTTCAAACCACGAAAGGTATATTCACTTGAAAAATTTCTTATAAAATTAATGATTATTATTAATTTTCATTTTTTTTTTATTTATTAATTTAGAATATTAGATAGCTGTTGTAGTTGCTCCAGTAAAATTATCAAGAATATTAGTTTTCATATCTGATTTTTTTTTTCTGTATAGATCGTTGCTGATTTATCATAATTTATATTTAACTATTACTTCTTTTATAAATTTTATTATCTCCAAAAGCGAGCTAAGATTATTAATATTACTTTAAAATGAATAAATAAACTATATATAATATATAAATTGTTATTTTTTAAAAACTATTTCATTGTAGATGTTAATTTATGCTAAAGTATACATTCGTTCGTTATTAAAATGCATGAATACAACCAAAAAAATTGACTATATATTTAAAATTTTGACTCTCTGGGGATACCTATCAAAAAACATTTAATATATAAAAAAATAAGCTTAAGTAAATTAGAATATTTGTCACAAATCAGATGTGGCTAAATTTCGTTGAACGTTATTGCTTTATTTTCATAAATCGTCAACCAAGTAGTATCATAGTACAGTACTTGGCTTATTTTTTACACATTAAATGTTTTTGATGGGATTATTTTTTCGATGAAAACTATTTTTTGAGAGAGAATTCTAATAACAATATGTTAATACATCATTAAATATTGTCTTTACTTTTAATTCGATCGAATCGACATTTTTAATAAAATAATAAACATACATGTGGTATATCGAATTTAGTCTAAATAATTTTAACGATATGATCAGTAGAAGAGTTCGTGATGAAAAGACCTCTTATTTTCTTCATTTTGATCTTATTGGGTTGTATTATTCAGAAAACCTCAAATAATATAAGGAACATTTACAGATTTGTTCGAAATTGGTTGAATGATGTGACCTATAGAGACATTTCTAGAGAAGAGAATCATCCTCTTCCATATTTTTTAATTTTAGCTCAAGTGAGTCAAAATTTTCAGATTTTAATTGATCTATGATATGCTTACGTTCCAAATTTAATTAACAGCGATTAAACAATACGATATGTAGGTATTTATAGAAAACCGACCCCAATTTCTTTCATTTTGACCCGACTGTGATGAAATTTTCAGAGGATCTCGAGTAGTGGTGCAGCCAGAAATTTAGCAACGGAGTGCAATTAAAAAAATTAAGAAATATCAAATGTTTTTTGCATAAAACTGAAACGCAAAAAATGCACAAAATTGTGCGTATATTTTTTATTGATTACGATTGGCATAAATCAATCAAATATACCATATAAATAATAATCACTGAACAAATCATACAAATATAAGTATCAGAGGTTGTAATTGCTGTCTTGCATCCCCCGGCTGCACCACTAACCTCAAGTAATCTAAGAAATACCTATATCCTAAATTTCATCAATATCGGTTGAACGATGCGGCCTATAGGAGGTCTCCGCCTATGAGGAGAAGGAAAAATAAACGACGCCTGCTCTAGTTCTATTATTAATTGAATTTGAAACATTAAATTTGACAATCGGTGTCCTACTGAATACTGTTCTCGAATGAAATTGTCAGCTTAATAATATTTAACTTAGGACCAAAGTTACAGCGAGTTGAATTTTGGCCATAATGACTCCAGTAATGAATCAAGTCAGTGACTAGGCTACTGTACTTAGTTTAGAATCACCTGCCGCGCCTCTGGCTGATAATAAATTTTTCAGTTAGTGGATCAACAGAAGTTTTTTCACATGAAACTTTTGATAGATTTTTGATCATATCTTCTAATTTCTTTTTGTGTTTATTCGATTTCACTTCTTGGATTTTCTACTATAATTTTATCTCATTCATCTGTGAATTACATATATTATATCCAGTAAGTTTACTAAATATTTTTCAATATTGTGATGTTGTCTCTAGATAGCATTCAACGTAACTGAAACTATCCAAATCTGAATTTCATCGAACAATCCGGGATATTTTAATTAATGAATTGTAATATCTATAATTATAAACTAACAAATGCTTAAAAAATATAAGATCTATATAATTTTATAGGATAAGTTCAAGTTCAAAAAAGTACTATAACAGTGTGACTACTATTTTTTAAAAGTTAGATTATAGTGAAGAATTGTACATATCCAGTTTACTAGTATATTCTCTGGACTTTTAGACAAGCTAAATTTTTAATTCTCCATTAGAACATAACTTTTTATATTTAAAAATCTAGAGACAATTAACTCATGCACTGTTGGGTGCAGCAATATAAATATGCATTCTAAAACAAACAGAAATTGACATAAGGTATTATATTAATATAAATTATACCATAACTGGAAAAACTATGGCCTGTCAATTTAGGATTGATTTCTGTTCTGCCAGATGCTAATTCGTCATTAAAATCTACTCATAATGGTAATTATAAATTTCAAAGTTTTGCAACTACTGCGAAAGCCAGTCATACTTATGTAAGACCTTTTCGACATTAGTTCAGCAGCCTACCTAGTTTTCTATTAATAGCTTGTGTGGGCACGATTGTGCTAGTGCCACAGCCACACCAATAACATCAATCATCCCAGTGTAGTTTTGTTATAACTACTGTAATTAATTTAAATGCACACTTACTTCTATAGAACTAGTACACTTATATGTTATCAGCATTAAAAATATGCTATAAATTATATAGCGCATATATTATTTGTGTTACTTTGTTGTATTTTATCATAGAAATGTGTGTGTGTTTGAATATATGTATTATATATATATATATATATATATACAGGCTTACTATGTACTGTATATGCTCAACTACATATGCAAGTTTATTTAGCTAAGTTTACAATCAATTCTTTTTCAGTTGATCAAACTTTTCAAGTAATTCTTATAATTTATAGTAGGCCTATTGTACTTTATTATTATTTACGATAGGCCTATGGAGGCCTCAGTGAAATGTCTATTATTTAAATTTTTATATAGATTTGTTTAAAATATATTAATATTTAAATTAAGTCTTTAATACTTCGACTAAAAATAGCATTAACCTGTTTTTAATACACTGTATAATATTTATATGAGTTAATTGTACTATAAAAATTCTAGAAAAATATATAAATTTTATACATATATGTATAATATTATGCAATAAAATATGGCATGTAAATAATCTATATAATGGAAATGTATAGAATACCGATTAAAAACATAAATATCTTAACTACAGTTATCAAATATTCTACATTAATAAAACCTGGAGTTAGAAAACATGTCTCGGTGTGTGGAATAGCAACTTCCTGTTGAGTTAGTTCTTTCAAAAGAAGATTGATTAATGCAATACTAATTAGAAGCATCCGAATTACACGAATGGGGCGTCACTCTTTATAATTATAATTTCATTCGATAAAGTAAATCAATCAACTTTACTTTCTATGATAAAAAATAATTATAGTTCTGTCAGACTTTATTAGTTTTAAAATGAAAGATCTCGAAACGTAACAGTCGAAATTTTGGACTCGCCGACGCTTCTTTTTTTTTTCTATTGCTTTCTGAAACTCAAGATCATAACCTACGTTATTTTATTATTATTATTTTTTTTTTTTATACAGAAGGCGATTTAGTTTCGCAGACTCTACTATTATAGACGTAGGAATGTATCCAAATAAAGTAAAATCTTCGTATTATGTTAATGAATTTAAAATGTTTAATTGTAGAATTTTAAGTTTTTATTAAATTATCTTTACGTTGCATTTATTAAGTTTTACTTCGTAATTAACTACCGAAAAAAAAAAAAAAATGCTTAAATCGTTATTTAAACACGCGTGACTAGAAGCAATAAACGTATCTCGCATTTAAAAGTTTATGAAATTTTGATTAAATATTTTAGTACGTCGATAAACATGATACGCTAAAGACTTTTAATCATACCTTAAAATAAAAATAACATCAAAAATATCAAAAAAAACTATAAATTTAACAAGTAATTCAATTCGTATTAACATTAAATTTTTATAGTTTATTTTCTAAAGTGAATTATAAATTATTAAAAAAAAAAAAATGATTGTTTATCTCTATTAACTCATGAATGCATAATTTCTTTAAGGTAGATCTAGTAAAGAATTTTCTACTCGAATTTTTTGTTTTAATCGTAGAATTTATAAAGTTTTAAGAGAAAATATTTTTAATGAGTTATTTGACTTCTAATTTTATTGTAATACATACAGAAACAAAATTTGCAATTTTTTTTGAACTTTTAGAATTGCTAAAATTCGGGTATTATCAATAAATATTCGAGATGATGAGCTGATGCTAAGAAAAATTTTGAGAAAGTTCTAGTAGAGTTTTTTTGATAAATATTAACTCATTGCATTCGAAAATGTACCGATTATTGTTCAATTTAATAATATTCATGTAATGAACAGTTTACGCTTTATTTTTGGTGATACATGCATCATTTGGACCAAACTACACCAAACATAATGCTCATAAAAAAATACTGTAGTATATAATAGACAATTCTAGAAACCTAACACACAATAACTAATAATATTCATAAACAACAACATTAATTTCGTTAAAAAACGTAAATATAAAAAGTTAATTTGTAAAAATAATATAAAAGCTCAAAATCATGTAAAAAAATGTCTAAAACACTACTATCTGATTAAAAAAAAGGTCATAATTATTAAATTAAAATTCTTTCCAAATAAAATTTAAAAATTTGATTGCAAAGCAACAAACGTTTTAGCAGCAAAATAAAGATAATTTACTAAAATGTGCTTCAACTAAGTTCACAAAAATTGCGAATCGATTAGTCTTCATTATCAACAGTTGGCAAATAATGACATTCGACCGTGTCCTACCTAGGTAGACAGTCTTTCTAGGACTATTTTCTTTTTCCTGTTTCTACAGTAGCTTAATTTATAAATACTAGAAAGTTGATTCGATAGAGCTAGTTATCTCATATCTGTTGTTAAAATTATAAGTTACAGCTGTAGTACTTAATTTAAAAATAAACTGTAAAAATTTCGTAATCCCTTATTTCGACGCGTATGTTCCAGGGAAAAATTTTCTATTGCTCAATAAATAATGTTTACCAATTTAATAACTCTCTTAAAGGACATATTTAAAGACTTAAAATACCAAAACTCGAGCTTCGATCGTGTTTATTTGACAAAAAAACTCGAGCATTTTGGATGGTGTCGACTCCAGCAGCACTCTAACTGTATTATATATTTTAAAAGTTTAATAAAAATATAGAATTAAATTATAACAACTAACGAGTATTTTGATGTAAATTTTTTATAAAAAACTGATCGTTAATTTTTTCATAGGTGAAAGAAATTATTTGTTAAAAACGAGAAACTACAGGAATTTTTGCTCACATATATATAAACATATCACTTTCTATAAAGCATCTCAGACGTTGACAAACTACTGTACTTAGGCGGAGAACATTTTTTGTTTTTCAAGTCAAAAAATTATTATTTACCGATAATTTATCTCAATTATATTTATTTCCAAATTAACTCACTTTTAAATGATAAAGTTTAAAGCGCGTAGACAAATTAGATTTTATTCTGTTGAAAATATTTATACATTAAAAAATATTTGTACAGAAAATACAGCAGATTGCTAGAATATAGTTCAACGAAATGTACTCTATAATACGTCCATCCACTTATTTTAATTAATTTCGCAACTAACATCTGCCTATTCTATACCAGATTTAAAAATTCTTTCAAAACAACTGTAAGTGAATTGTCCATTATAAAAAAAAAAAATATTGCTTAAAAATAATAATATTTTTACAATCGTTTATGATATACAACATTTGACAGGAAAAGCAAAAGCGTAAAATTAACGAGAGAACCTAAACAGACAACAGACAGATATCTAAAAAGCTTGAAATGACGTGATCGGAATATCGATTATACTACAGAATTCAATACAAGTATAACGCAGTTAAATCTAACGAAAGGACAAATTTTCTTAATCTAGATAAAGGATTCTAGCATCGTTTATAGTATATTTCTTTTTTTGCACGGCAATTCACTAGTTTTATCCGATAGTAATCGCGTAAAATAAGGCCAAATATTTTAATTATCAATTATTCTGTCGTATAATATACAGTAATTATCTCAGTTCAAATTTATCCTCTTGTTTAGTTTTAACTGCGTTATACTTGTATTGAATTTAGTAGTTTAATCGATATTCTTAGTTGGTATGAAGAATACGAAGAGATTCTTATCGTTAGTTTTGCGTGCAAGATTGTCTAGAATCTAAAAAGCAAAAAAAAATCTTGAACATTTAAAAATCAGTAGAGTATAAAAATTTATTTCTATTCGTTCGCTTCTGTTAATACTCTTCCATTCAATATCGAGCAAAATCATTAATCTACCAACGAACGAGTCCATATAGATTTTTAGACAAGGCACACCCTATTGAGAAGAAAGAGATTCGATTGTAAAGGAATCGAAACAGTTAATCGATTCTACTCATACTTTCAATTCCTTCGAAAGAAACAGAACCGAAAACGATATTTTAAAATAAACAACTTATATACATAAATATATATTTTTTGTAGCTATGGATTTTTAGTTGGGAGCGGTGCAAGGTTATGTCCTTGGCCTCTTTTATAATGTTTCTCTTTATTGAATAAGTAAATATGTTTTTTTTTTTATAATTCGTATTTTTACGAAACATTTTTAAATAAATAAAATAGAAAATAAAAATATAGAAATTTATATTTTTTTAAATTACGATATTAAATCAAAATTGTTATGGCGAGATTGTGATTTGTGAAAAAAAATTTTTTTTTTTTTTTTAATTTAGAAAAATTAAGCGTATTAAATTCACATTTAATCGATCATTATTAATCGATTTATAGAGAATAATCGATATTCTGAATTTTAAAACTGTAAGCATTAACATATAAATTTGGCTAGTCTCTCTTAATTTGAAGAAAGTAATCTAAACACAAGTTATGCACTCAAAGAATATCATTCAGTACTCATTAACTTAAAATATTTTAACTTGGATTGTTCTTCATCCAACTGATTAAAATAATAATAAATTATTTAAAATAGTAAAAAATTCACACGAAAATTTTCTCAATGCTGTATTTTTTCAGCCATATATTTCTAACAAAATTCATAAAAGTAAAATTATTTCGTTTAATTAAGCGAATTTTTTTATATTTTTATTTTCTAAGAAATTAATTATTAATTAAACTAAACTATATATATTTTTCGTTTGAAAGGAAAAATTTTATATTTATAGGTATATCATTAAAAAAAAAAATATTATATTATATATGTATATATCTACCTGTCAATAACATTCGATAAGTATCAGCATATCGTCCATTTATATTCTACTTGTGGAAGAACTGAATCATAAAATATGCTGGCTAAGATCTGCATCCGGTTCATCGTCCAGATAACAGCATCCGGACCGCAGGATATCAGCTATATTCTAAATGGAATGTTCTTGGTATTGACACTTAAATATCAAAGCTCAATCTATTATTGTAAAACAAAAGTATCGATCAAAGATTACAGTTATAAACTTTTATTTTTTTCTGTAAAAAAAATAATAAATTACGATTAACTAGATTTTTTTCTTCTTTAATTAAGTTTTTTTATAATGAGAATTCTTATAAACAACCTTTTTTTTTTTTTTTTTTGTCTTACAAGTTAGAGCGCGCATTTTCTACTGGAAACAAATTTTTAACTTATTAAAGAAGAATAAAGAAAAATTTATATAAGTTTATAAAGTACTAAAAGTAAGAAATGACAAATTTATATTTACAAACAACTCCAATAATTTTTATAAACAGTCAACAGTTATTTTTTTTATGAATGTTGCATTAAAAAACTTAGATTAATGGTTGTGTTCATTACCGACCCCATTATTCTTTCGAAAGATGAAGATTGCTTCCATCTTATTCTATTCAAAAAATATTTGGCCTTAAAAACACACTAGCATTATATTAATTGATAAATTTGCATACAGAAATCTAAATTTGAAATCAATGATTATTATATAAGGTAGAATATAAGAAACTAATTGGAAGCCATACAAACAGCCGAACCGAGCAAAAAAAAAAAAAAAAAAAATATTCTATAATATTAACAGTAGATAAAAAATAGGAAATTAGTAAAGCGAAAGTTTAATAAACGAATTTGTTAAAGATGCAGAAATTATGGATATTAAACAGAGCAACGGCTGTTTTCAGTTCGTACAAACTACACTATTTGGATATCACAAATGAAAATAATATGCAAATATTATTCGTACGAAATCGTTTGACATCGCCACTAAGGCGCCGAATGGAGGTAATTGGAATCTTTTCGCCCACTAAAAATTACCTAAGTAACACCCATTTCTGTATATCGGCCTAGCAGTATACACAACAAAAAAAAATCCTCTTTTGGTCTGAGATGCCGCAAAAGCGAGTCTTTTCTTAGTTATAACCTACATATAGTCGAATCTTCGAGTGGGCGATAATTGTAGAGAATGCATATTAGGGAAATCGACATTTAATGCAAATTATAGCGAAAAAACTTGTTTGTCTTAGTAGAACAAAAAAAAACACATGATAGTTTAACGAGCTTATTAACCATAAATATCGATACGCATACAATCCTTACAAAACTAAAAAGAATTATTTTGAATGAATGAAATTTTCATTTATATATATATAATTATATAGCCTATATTTTTTTTTATAAACAATTTTGAAAATAAAAACTAACAGCCCAACATAAGCATAGTATGAAATTCATCCTACGATAGTGCGATCCTATTTAAATATAAGTAAGTTTACAGTTAACAAAATTTTATTGAATTTTGATTTTTTAAATATACTCTTAATAAAATAAAATATAGAAAAAAAAAATTAACGAATTTTATGAGAGTAATTTAAAAGTTTTCGAAGGACTGCTATATTATTTATTCTGTATTTTTTTTTTTTTTTTTTTAAGTTTCAGGATTATAAATGTTTAGTTATTTGAATCGTCATTGCATACTGCTTATGCAAATTACGATTCAAAAGCTTAATAAGTCTTCTAAACTTCGATTAAAAAAAATCAAGTCGTATATAGGAAGATCGATCGAATTTACGAGAAAATTTATCTAAAACCCAACTTTTGGGTTCAGATAAAAATATAAAAGAACACGAATTCGGATATACACACGTAAAAATCACATACTGTATTTTATAAATTCTGCTAACTATTAGTAATGATAAAATAAATCTAAATCTCTAAATTAATAACAATATACCTTGCATAGTACAATATTGTTTTAATATACATCTTACAAGTCAGAGGTATAATCTATTATTTTAAAAACTAGGAATATTTTACAAGATAAATATTTGAAGACGAATTTAAAACTGTTTTTTTATTATCGTTATTAAATTCATTATTAATTAAATAATCATTTTAAAAATTATTCAAAATTTAAACATATACACTCTATGCTTTTAACATAATAAAGAAATAACATACCATATAAAATTTCAAATATCACATGCCGACTCGGTACGCGAATTTTATTTTCATCACATGAAAATAAAAAATCTCATTATTGGTATTTAATTGAATAAACATGAACTTTTGTCACCAACCAGTTATTCATAAATTATATTTCAGCTTACCTGGAAGCATAATCATTTCCTATAATTTTCTTCAATTTTGATGATTTCATTCCAAGTGAAATATTTCTTGTATATCCTCCGGAAATATTTCCTTTAAGATATAGGACTCCAATTTAATTTTCATATAAAAATGTTTGATTCTTGAATTGAAATCTAAATTATTTGTGGCCTGATATGAAAATTTATAGATGGTGTTTGATTTTCAATCATACAAAACTAAACATACATTATTCAAGGTCAACTACTTGAATTATAAAAATTATTCTATTAAAGATGATTGATGCCATATGTTTATTCCCAGATGATGGACTGCATTTTTATTTTAGAATTCTTGTTGTTATTGATAATTTCATTGAAAATTTAAATTTATATTTTTAATGTAATTTATGAGAAAATAATTAAATGTATAAAAATAAATATATAACCACTTTTGTTTTCAATAACTTTCTGAATCAAAATTAAAATCTATTATCTATAGATTAACTTAATCATTTAAATTATTTTTTCAATTACAAAGTTTGTATATGATTTTTTTTATAATTTTTCTTTAAATTGCATAACATAGAAAAAAAATTTCTAAATAATTCAAACTGGTACCTCATAAGAAAATAATTTTATCATCACAAGAAAGAAATTTCTTTTTTAACTTAATTACTTTACTATTAAATTATTATCAGTGTAAAGAATTATCATCATCCATTTATTCTTTAACTTAAACTCTTCATTGCAGCATGCCAACCTATTCATCTTACAGTGGTGCTCAGGTATCATAAAGATTATAAATCTAAATAATAATAAAGAAATTCAATATTCAAATTTACTATTTAATTTAGATGAGAACTTTTTGTAAAGACAAATTTTTCTAAAAATTCTTAACTGTACACTGCCAAAACTAATACAATACAGAATTAACAAGCACTATGGCAGGGAACTCCTAAAAAACTTTCAAAGAAGCACTTTTGAATTTTTATTGAATTCATCCTAGGATGAATTCAATAAAAATTCGAAAGTGCTTCTTCGTAAAGATTTTCTAGTTTGTTTTTTAGGAGTTCCCTGCCATAGTGCTTGTTAATTCTTTATTGACAAATTTTTCATATATTAGCTGTTTTTATTCTATTTTTTCAATTATACAGTATCATTTAACTTTTATAATTAAATATTAAGATAATTTATTTCACTATAAACCTAATTTTAATAATAAAAAAGTTATATAAAATATGATACTGTATAAATGAAAAAAAAAAAAAAACAATAAAATCTCAGTTATTTAAAAAACTAGAGTAGAAAAAGTACACAAATGTTTTGAATAAAACATATTTAATTTATTTCAAAATTATTTCAAGTATTACAACAGCTAACATTTCATTTTTTATAATGAAATTGCAAAATAATTTATACAATCAAAATGTAATTGGAAAAAATATTTACATTTCAATTATAGAATGATATTTTAATCAATAATACAATAGTAAAATAAATTAACCAAACCATTTTAAAATATTTTATGTTATATTAAACTATATACAATTTCTGATATTTATTAAAAAATTTTTAAATAATCACATATTAAATTTAGTTTCATTAAAATATATTTCTCAATTATAACTTTAATATACTAATAAAATAAAAAAACTTATATAATTATAACTCATTTTCACAATTTACATATAATATATAATTATATTAATATTATTCTTTAATTATTTGGAGATGCCAATGAATTACATCTCCAAATAATTAGGACGGACAAGATTTAAGTTAAATGCACGAGGATTTAGTCTCTAATTTCTTAATTTATTTATAAAATTATAACTGTTCCTAAACAGATTTGAATATTAAGATCATATTTATATCATTGTAAATCAAAGTGCATTTTAAAATTATGGCTATTATATTTTCTTGAAATAAAAGAATCAAAACTTTAATTTAAAAAAAATATGCGTAATTATATTAATTTCATATAGGAAAGATTTTTTTTGCTTTTTTTTTAGGATATTACTTTTATTTATATAAAATAAATGACTAAAATTTTTATGTAAAATATGAATTAAAATAATAATAGTAGATATAACTTTTAATAATTAAAAATAAATTTAGTGCATTTTATAAAATGATTTTTCATATTTTATAATGCTATTACAAATAAACTGTATTTTAATTATATTAAGCAAATTAATATATTAATTATTATTTCATAAAACATAAAATTTAATTTTAATTATTTGTTTATAAACTCAAATATATGTAGTACTATATAAATGAAACCAAATGAAAAAATTTGATATTTTTGAAATTATCAACAATAAAATTTTTATATAAATACAGTATATTCGAATTCAATTATTTGCTCAAATTTTCACTAATAATCAAACAAATCATAATCTTTTCTTTTCTTTTGCAATTCTCTTCTATATTCTTCAAGTTCCTAAATAAATCAATATTTCACTTGAATTAATATACATTTCAATTTGAAATGATATATAATATTATATTAATTAAAAAATTGAGAATGAAAATTATCATTGAACAACTGATCTAATTTATTGATTTAAATCAGTATTTCCCAAACTTTCGACATCTGTGTACCCCCTTCTATAATTTTTGTAATGCCGAGTACCCTCATAAAAAAAAATTGCATATACTTTAATAACAATCAAAACATATTTATTTTTTCCTTTTTTAGTACATAAATGAAATAATAATAAACGAAAAATAAAATTCATTCATAATAAAATATAAATAAAAGTTATATTATAAATAACATTTATTAGGATCAAT
>WUQG02432468.1:0-14198 GCA_011317285.2 Androctonus mauritanicus | reverse complement strand
GAGGCCCGGGCGGAAGTCTCCCTGGGGCCCCCCTAATTAGAATGATCACCATACAAAACGTCAACACTTTTTTATACTCCTACATATACTTAAAACTTAAGGTTCTTCGGAGGCCTCCCTGATCAGAGATCAGGGGCGATTTGCCCCTTCCGACCCCTTGGTACGCCATTAGTGGTAGGCGTATCGCAGGTTGAGAACCGTTGCTGTACAGAACGGCAAAAAAAAAAAAAAAAATTTAAATCTTATTAAGAGTGAAAGTAAAACTTTCTATTTAGATATGTAATGTTTTTCTATGTGAATTTAATGTTTTCCACGATAGCAATTTTGTTTTCATTTATTTTTTAAATTTTGTTAAGATTCGAAAGACATTTTTATCCATTCATTATAAAAATTTGAAATAGCCGTTAATCATAATTAAACGGTAATGCCGTTTAACGTAATCGAAACGATTAACTGCCGTTCGAACGGTAATTGAAATGAGGAGTTGTCAATTAATTTTTTAATTGACATCAATCGAAGTTATTAACTTTTTAATCGTCATTTAGTATTCGCAAATCAATAAAAATGCGTAATTGACATCGATTCTTAGTGTCAATTTTTATTAATTTATTTGGTTTAATTGTAATTGACGTTAAAGAATTAATGTCGATTACAAATTATAATTAACATTAAAAATTAACAATTGAAATTAAAAAATGCCGATTAAAAGATAATTAGCATTAAGAACGGTGAAATTGAAATTAATTATCATTAAAAAAAAAAAAAAAAGTAGAGAAAAGACGTAAGCCGTACGCGTCGGTCGCGCCATAGTTATCGATATGCGAAGCGCCCGAGTCGCGTCTTATTAACATTAGATACGAATGATTAAACGCTTAACGTGCCAATTTGACGACTAAAGCGGAAAAATGAAGAATAAACGGCAATTTTTAGCCCCTTTAGGATAGGCTGATGGGAGGTAAAAGCGTGTGGGAAAGAAGTTTTGTTGGGAAGTAGATAAAGTTTGCAGGGACAACGTCTAAACTGTCAATAATGTCGAAATCAAGTCAAAATTTCTGCCAGGCCGTCACGTGATATTGGCAGGAGGGGGAAAGAGCGATAAGACGACGAGAATTTACAGTTCAAACCAGTGAAGTGTATAGCCGACTTAAGTGTGTGTGTTTGTTATCTGTCAGATTTAGTTCGGTTCTGATTTTGTCTGCGGAGGAAATTATTGTTGAAGACATAATTGATTGCGGAGTTGGCGTGCACAACTGTACTGAACGCTTAATTTTCTGTTTCTCCTTCTTTCCACTCCGGTGTGCGCCTTAGTTTCTTTCATCACCGTTTAAAACTCAACATTCGACTGCTTGTTACTCGAGATTGATGAATTGCCCTTCCGCCATTGGTCCTTTTTTGCTTTTTTTTTGCTTTCTTTCTTTACTCAGACGTCCGACATCAACTCGCCGGGTTTGAAAAGAAATTAACTCTCATCTAGAAGTAGACCGGAAAAATCGAAGAAAAGTTTCGCCCTCTGTTCTTTAAATATTCTCTTAACTCCAATTTTCTTTTCGTGTCACGTGACCGTTAGCGCTCCTCGGTTCGGTGGTTTTCTTATCCTACAGATGGACTGTTTTTAGAGCGATACTAGCGATTACGAGAGTAACTTTCATCTAAAAAAAAAAAATTGAAAGATGAAAAGTAAATGCTAGTTTAAAAATTTTAAAATCGGTAACTTACGCCATATTTATCGGTGGGAAGAATGGGAAGGAGGCGATTGGTTTGATTTGACTTTTAGAAAAGAGAGTCACGCGATCGATCGTTTACCGTCTTATTAAAAGCTGTGGGTCGTGATAAGAAAATCGCATATTTGAGACGAAAGAATCGCGACGGAATGGAGAATGCGTGACTCGCGCTTGATCGATCCCGTGACTCGAACTTTGTCTGGTTAGTACGTGACTTATCCACCAAGTGGGATTGGCGCCGATCACATAAACGAGGCTATGATTGATGCGGGAACTCTTGACCAATAGCACATTATAGTTTAACTTTGTCCAACTTTAAATAATTCCAGTTTAACGATATAACAGGTGACACAGGTCGAATCTGGTACAAACAACCTGTCAGATTACTTAACGTTAGTAGTGATGGGGGTCTAATAAAATGATTTCGCTACTTCTAAAACACTTAGAGATCAAATTAGAGATTTAATAATAGAATGCTGGAGACGATCGTGCAAATTTCATTTACTCCATACTGAAAACAGTTTAGTTCGAACTGGAAACTGCTTCAGATAACTCGACATCTTGGTCCGGTCATGTGATCGAGGAAGAGGACGAAGTCGGTTTACTATCGATTTCTCCATCTGATCAGTTGGTGGACGACAACGTTGTCGTTTTCCGGACTTAACTAACAAGCAACTAATGGGCATTTTTGATAGAAGAGCCCCTTATTAACGCCCCTATTGGTCTCGCCCGATGGCCCATAACACGAGTGGGACTAATTTGTTCCTCTCCATCCGACCGTTTGATTTATCCTTCGTATCTTTGATCACGTGAATGTTCGGAACGTTCATTTGTGCTAATACTAAAACCGCTTGTTTGTGATCATATACCGAGATAAACTCGACCTATTATAATGGAAAAACTACTCTCTCTCAATTAAATTTTAGTCCACTAACAACTATCTATAGTTAGATCATGAGATAAGCTTGCTTCGAGTTCTTTACAATGCATTCCTACCGTTTGCAGAGATGCGCCTAAAGGAAGTTGACGTGTGATATTTCCCTTCGAAAAGCTAGCACCTGTCCGGAGGTGGGCACAGGTATCTCCCTATGAGATTGTCCAGGTGGTACCATCTCTCACATACCACTGTTGTTGCACTACAAGCACCTACATCTTCCGGCGGAAGCGAAAAATTCCAATGTTTGTTAGGTAAGCTACGAATAAGCCAGAGCGATAAAATATCACTTTCCTACAGTTTTTTTTATTATTGTAGTTTTACAGTGGTCAGATCAGGTGATTAGTCACCACGGCATTTAGGATACTTCGGAAAAACACCGCTTCGGCCTTCTAATTTTTCTTCATCTATCAGTTAACATGAAGTCCGTTCCCGGCGAGCAACTTTATATTGCCTGTTTATTGATCATGTGATCAAGCATCCGTTCCAGTTTAATTTAGTGGTGACAGGCAATATCTGCTATCATTCGATGTCAGAATCAATTTTCTACATTTTTTGCACTGTCTTCCGATAACAATAAACTAGCGCTTTTAGTATATATACCCGATACCGACTCAGGCATGAAAACTTCTCACGTGGTCGGCCGCTTATCAGTTTATCAAAACATCACGTGATAACTAGTAACGGAGATAAGCTACCGGCTTTGTTTACAGCTAGCAAACAGATATATTCCTGAAATCACGTGATCGTCTACCAGATCAGGGAGAAACTATTGACAACTTATCCAGAAAAATGAGTCATCAAGGAGACGCGCCGGCGAAACGTTCGCTTACAGCAGTCGAGGTCTTGTTTATTTAGAGAGGAGGAGATGGTAGCAGGTGGTCTCTGGACGCCTGATCATCAGAGAAATGGATCCAGCACAACAAGCTTAAAATCAGATCCGTTATCCTTTGAGATTCCAAATTTATATAATCCTTTCCACATAAATCAGACAAATTTTTCTTCCTTTCCCCTAAGCAAACTCCGTCTTGTATTAATCGAGTTTTTATTTTTTATTTTAATCGTAACACGTCAGCGTGTCAACGAATTTCGACCCGAGAAGGAACCCCTCGCCATTTACTAACAGTTTAGAAAATTTAATAAAAATCACCCGAACGGTGAAAGATATTCAAATCTTGTCCTCCTAGTATCGTTTTACTAAAACGATACTAGGAGGACAAGATTTTATTGGGAGTTATTGTTTGGGCCATAAGAGTGCTGCTGCCATCGCTGCGCGACTGAAAGCTGCCAATACTGCCAAGAAGACATTTTTATTTTCTTTTGGCGGAACAATCACGTGGTGAGCCTCTACCCTTTGAATTAAAGGTATGTCAGCAGCATTTCCCTCATTAGCTCTGTACCCGCTGTGCCTCGTTTCCTCGCCCTGGAGGTAGATGACAATGAAAGGATCGGCACGTCGTTTCAAGTGCTTTTATACTGATGGACTAATCTGTAATTCTACGTTGTACGATTTCAAAGGTCACGAACTTTGGAATCGACGTGATTTGGCATTGAAAAATTCCGTTTCTTGTAGAATTTACACAGCGGCAAATCACTTGATTTTTAACATTCAAGTGCGAACGGTAGTATTAGCACGGGATCGTAGAAAGCGAGTTATATTTTCAATCCTGTGACTATCAGCATCTCTGTATCAGCGACAATCGCAGCGAAGATTTGAATCTAAGCCAATCCGTTAGTCACGTGTCATGGGGATGAGGGATGTGCCAGCGCGGGAAAAATAAATATTGCAACTTAATTCCAAGCTAATCCGGAATATATAAAAGCGATTCTCTTTTTTTTTTGTAGTAAAAGAAGGGAAGAGAGCAGCTGCGGATAGAGGCAGAGTCTACGTCTTGGATCCTATGGGAAGAGCAGCATCTTCGTAATGCATGCATCCCTGCAGTTTGTCTCGCTTGATTGTGCTCGTGTGCTGCACACGTGTCGCGACCACCATCTGGATACCGTCTGTTACCCGCTTTTTCCTAAGGCTCCCCTTCTTGTGTTGTTGCCAGCGCTTGTAATTACCTATAAAGCAGCGTTTAAATTAAGGAGAAATGTGTTTTGGACTCTCCCTTGTTTTTTTTTTGTTTTTTTTGTTTCCTTCTCTGTTTCCAACGGCCGGATATATATATCACACGATTCGAATCTTTCGATCACGGGCTCGATCGGAAGTCGATATGCTTCCTCGAAATCGTCTTCGGATGTCAAACGAGCGATGCGTCCGAAAATAAAATCAGAACGTCGAATGGTTCGGGACGAGTCGTGCGCTAAAGTTGCACGAAACTTCGAATGCAATTCAAAATTTTGGACGTCGTATCGGCTCGATCGAGCAATGGGACGTATGCGACCGACGGAGAGAAAGTTGGCGCGCCGTCCGATAGATGGCGTCAAGTATAGAGAGGTCGCGACGCGATCGAGCGACGCGCCGAAAAGGAAGCAAGCAGAGAGAAGAAAAAAATTTTTAAGTGAAGGAGTGGTTTACTTCCCGCAGCCAAACAGCCAGTTCTTTGTTTCAAAGCGCCTTCTCGCTTCTTCTTTTTCGTTTTGCTCTCTTCTGAGGAGCGGGTTTAATTAATCCCAGCAGCTGGGGGCGTTGGCTGCAGCTGTGGCCACGATGTATGGCAGCCATTATGTGGCTTCATTAGACTGTGATCTGCTTCCGACCGGCGCGGAAGGAAAAGGGGGGAAACAGAGTATAAGAAGAAGAAGAAGCGAACGAAGAAAAAAAAAAAAAAGTCCAAAGTGTCAGCTCGGAAAGTGACGCGGTATTCCCGTAAAACTGTCATGGCAACGTTTATTGCCTATCACTACGTCATTTTCTCTTCTTTTCTTTTCTGTAAGACATAAATCTGCTTGCCAGGCAAAAACTCCGTTTCGAGGGGACGCGATTTCTCCGAAACGCTGCAAAATGGGGTGGGAGGTTGAGACTACCGGATGCTACCACCTATTCAGCAGCGCGCTTCTTAGCTAGCTAGCTACCGCTTCCACTTCGTACTACTCTAACAAGTTTTCCATCACAAAAAAAAAATCAAAATGGCTGCTATAATTATGTCGCAAATATTGTTAGAATGAAATATAATAGAGCGATTAGAGCACAGATTATTATAAATGTTTCTCTAATGCCCGAAACTACTTCCGTTTCGGGCTACCTTATGCGAATACTATTACAGCAACAATGGCATTAAGAATTATAGTTAACAAAGTTTTGATGCAGTTAATGACCTTTGTGCGCTTTGCCCGGGATGTTCGTTATATCCATTTTATAAGAGCGTTTAATGCCGTTACAAACGGAACAATTTTTAGATGCACTTAACAAAAAAAAAAAAAAACAGATTATTGCATGGCCATGCATCTTGTTGCAGTACGAAGAGAGAGTGGTTTAATTAAGAAAATTAGAGCAAAATCGTGTTGTCTGATATTCTATATTACGATTATTATTATTATTTTTTTTATAAAGTCTATAAAATTATTTATTCTCAATAAAATTTTCGTGGAATCTGGAAGATCAACTTTTTTTTTCTGTTCTTTAATGGTAATAAACATGCTTTAAGAATCCTTTTGGAGGATTATTAAAGCATGTTTTTTACCATTAAGGAAAATGTTTAAAAAATTATCAGGGGAGAGTTGCCTATTGCGTACTGGTCACCTAAATCGTACCCGATAGCTATTTCGCCTTACATACAGTCGGCATGCAACGAAATAGCTATCGGGTACGATTTAGGTGACCAGAACGCAACAGGCAACTCTCCCCTAATAATTTTGTAAGAAATGAGTCATTTTATAATTTTTCTTCTTAGTAACGAGCCATTTATCGCGATTATCAACGCTAGCAGAGAGCGAGAAAAATATTCTTCACGCTGTATTTGCCTATTTGTTCAACTTCGTAACGACGCAACCCAAACTCCTTTTGCTTTCGATAAAAGAAAGTGTCAACAATAATCGAGGCAAGGGAGGTTGGCCCACAGTGTTTATCGTTCCGACTTAAGAGAAACTGTCAGCAGGGCGGTTGACACTTTCTTCACCCCCTCCCCTCTAAATTTTCCTTTTCTACACCCACTCTATATTTTTACGTCTAAACGCGGGTCCTTCCGTTTAAAAACTGAAAGTTATCTATTAAATAACGATTCAATGGGTATAAAAGTTTGCCCGGTTTTCTTTGAACCCCACCCAGGACTTTATATACGGTATTGAATCGGGCCCCCAGTGTCTGAGAAGTGACGTTTTTACAAACTAACAACATGTCTGGAAAGGGCGCATTTTAGTAAAGGGCTAGGGGTCATTTATGAATAGGATAGTGATTTGTTAAAAACGCGTCCGACATCTGGAAAGGGTGCTTCCGGCGGACTTAAAACTATCTATTGTTAGAGGGGCCCCCGGAAAATGCAGAATCACGTAAAAAAATCGAATTTTTAGAGGGTGGTGCTTGCCTAGAATGAAGCTAACACCTACCAGAACGGTAGCCCTCTATTCGAATTAGCGTCACGTGTCATCAACCCCTCTTACCTACAAGAACCCGACAACAGTTTTGCGCCAGCTGATCGGTGGGCTGTTGAGTTAGCGTCCGTTGCGTCGAAAATTTGCACGTGGCCGTTTAATTGGTTCCCTCTTCCTCCCGACACAAACCCCTTCCCAACACTCGAAGCCCATAGAAGGGGGGGTTAGTTTCAGCTGCGATCACAGGGCATCTGCGATCAGAGACCAGCTGGTCTACAGGGGAGGAGAGGAGATTTGTTTTCCCCTCAGTCAAAACGGTAGCCTCGCACCCGTCCGCTACATTATATAACGGACTAGCCCTTAAATTTGCTACTATATCTTAAGGGCTCTAGCATCAGACGCTCGTAAGAATTAATTAATTTAAATAACTCTAGATTCAAACGGAAAAATAAAGGCAACAAATACAGAGAGGTTGGCAACAAGACCGATTCTGGCTTGTTTGCCAAAATCCGAGTTCGGAATTAGAGTGGCGAGTCGGCTCTATGCAGAAGTGCTAACATTCGAGTAGAGTATGGTGGAGAACCGGATGTACTCTCTCAGATTAGACGCATTTCCTGTTAACTTCATTCATAAACCGTAACGGAAACCAAGCTAAGAAACTAGCCCTATGTGCCACTCGAGCGAAGCGTACAGTTACACATTGGTGACGTCACCAGCCCTCCCCATCGAGTTCTATAGCAGATGGCCGCCAACCTTCCCCAAAACAACTACCGAACCGACTTCTTCCCTATAACACGTGTCCCATTGTTGGCTCCCGTCTCCCCCACTCTAGACAGCTGGGCCCAAAATCGCAGGTGTTCCGCTGCTCCGCTTGCCAGTCACAAGCACGTGCCGCAGATACGTCACCCCGTCACGTGACGTGTATGTAGTACGTTGGGTCCGGAATCAGTTGCGTCGATCTATTGGGGAATACACACACACACACAGACCACAGTTGCGGCTTAGCCATGTGGCTGTCTGTCAAGTGATCTGGCCTGCGTCATTTCTGCTTATTTGATACTTTGGAGGATAAAGTCGAAGAAGGAAAAAAAAAAATAATAACAACGCAGCTATGAACGGCTTGTTGACTACTAGCAAAAGCTATTACGAGACTAAAGTCACTTATCGGGAGATGCAACCTTATGGTGAGTTTTAGCTTTCTCTTTTTAATTCTATAAGATCGATCGTATCCGGCCTCGCCTCTAACAAAATAGAAAGTAATACAGCCGAATTAGTTATCTTGCACGTAAAAATATGTATACTGTCGAGCATTTTCGATGCACATCCGAGACGTGTAATGTTACCGTATTAGCACAGCTACGTATTGTGTTACCTAACGCGAAGTCGGATCCTTACGTGCGAAGGATCGCTAGAAATTACGAATCACGTAAACGTTACGTTTCGTAGGACTATAACGTTGATAAGTATCCTTTAATGACGAACTAAATTCGGAAGATAAATTAAAAATCACACAAGTTTTCTTCCTTTAGTGCGCTTCTCTTATCGAGGAATTTCGAGTCTTTGATCACAGTCGGTGTTATCACCGCTTTAACGCGTATGTTATTATAAAAAAAAAACAATTGTTATTTTTACCATTCAGATACCTTAACCTTCTAAACGGATTGCACTCTTAAATTTTTCGGTGCGACCTATTAATTATGAATTTTAATTAAAAATGGAGCAGCGCAGCTGGGAAGTGAAGGGATATTAGATCGATCGATGAATCGATTTCCTTATACGCTAGACCCTAGAGGGTCTAACTTGGTATAAGGGATATAATAGAATATACAGAAAAATCTCGATTAAATGTTTTATTCCCTTAACAGTATCCCCGGCTTATAAGTCAATTTCGGAGAAAAATATAGGTTTTATATTTTCTATGAAAATTTCTTGGGCACAAGAGCAGTCATTCGCTCTTTCCTCGTACGTTTTTAGCACATCTGTTCTCGGACTCTTTTCTGTCATTAGCTTGGTATTGACACACCTGTGCCACCTGCGATTCCAGGTACATCCTCACATAGCACATGGTGAGTAAGTTGCCATCTGGATGCACCAATAAACTCTGTATTAGGTTCTAGGATTACTGGAGAGGAGTTTTCTAAACTTTTAATATCCGACGGAGGATATGCTCGGTAAACATGGAAAAGAAAAAGAAAAATGTTTTGCTTTTCACCATTTTCTTTTATTTTAAAATTAATCGAATAATGCTTTTGTTCTATTTATGGGAACTTTATTTACATTATAGAGTAGAGAGAGAGAGAGAGAGAGAGAGAGAGTCGTACGCGTTAATTGAAATTTTGGTTAACTAAACAAGGTAGAAAAGGTTATTTTATACATTTTTAAAATTATTCGACTGGACCAGTTTTAAAAAAAGATATTCATTCGTTCATCCAGACACAAAATTCTCTGCAAATTCAATAAAAAAAAAAATCATCATCGAAATCACTAAACTCTTACAATACTTAACCCATTTAAAACTTTCTATCAACAGCGCTAGACTACGAATGTAAGAAACACTAAGCACAATTAAAAAACTTCATCGAGTGCACTTCAGCGCGTTAAAATAGTTTAAAACAGCGCATGCAGTATTATTTCACGAAAAATTACTCTTTCTTCCCCCCTTCACTTCGTCAAAACGCAATTATTCGTCACCAAATCACAGAAACAACATGATATAAATCGATTGCAACAAAACGTTTCAAGCTGGATAAAATAAGAAAACCGTAACCATCCCGACCTTCAAAAAATATATATATATATATTTAAACAGGCGCAAACGTCACGCGATGACGAAAAAAATTCAGGTGTTTCCCGTTGGGAAATTAATATTCAAAAGGTTGCTGTTATTAGTCGACCCCGTTAACTGGATACAAGTATTTCAAACCTTCAACGCTGCGTATAGTCAGCAGAGAGACCGTGCCAGCTGACACAACCCAGGGCTAAAGCTCCATGAAAGGTCCTGCACCAAATTACCCCGAGGGTTGATCCAACTACACAATCGACAGGTAACTGCGGTGTAATTACCCCGACTGTAACAGCACCCAATCGAATTCGAGTCGCGTTGATAACACCATTTAATAACTTGTCAACTAGTTCACCCCCCTCAAGGCTCTTCTGTGGCTTCAATTACGTCACGCTACAAGAAATAACGTCATTAGATAAGATGGAAACAAGTCGACTGGATGCTAGTTTTTTTTCTTCTCCTTCTTCATTTCCTTTCTTGGCTTTTACTTAATGTGTGCCATTGTTGCTCCTCTTTTAAATTTTTAAAAATAATTTTTTGAAAATATTAAATTTAAAGAGAAAAATCAACCCGTTTTACTTTTCTTATCTTAAGCAAATTAAAATAGGAAATTTATGATTTTTCTGATTGTTCAAGAAGGTGACTCAGAAATTGTTTTCTTAGTCACCTTCTTAAATTTTCAGCCTTCTTTCTTTTCTGATTGTTCAAGAAGGAAATCTATGATTTTTGTGATTGTTCAAGAAGGTGACTCAGAAATTGTTTTCTGAATTACCTTCTTGAATTTTCAACCTTCTTTCCTTTCTGATTGTTCAAGAAGGCGACTCAGAAATTGTTTTCTGAGTTACCTTCTTAAATTTTCAACCTTCTTTCCTTTCTGATTGTTCAAGAAGGTGACTCAGAAATTGTTTTCTGAGTCACCTTCTTGAACAGTCAGAAATCAAAACAATCATTGCATTTTTTCCGAGTCACCTTCTTGA
This sequence comes from Androctonus mauritanicus, assembly GCA_011317285.2. Lineage (NCBI taxonomy): Eukaryota > Metazoa > Arthropoda > Arachnida > Scorpiones > Buthidae > Androctonus > Androctonus mauritanicus. Next base: position 3,311 of record WUQG02432468.1, on the reverse strand, counting down.
ACGATTTTCGACTTGTGGAGGAGAATATAAAATTCGGAAATTTCTTCACCAGACATTAAAAATTTGTAGGTAAAAATTCTCCGTTATAATTCAATAAGTAATTTTTCGAAGATGGTGGAGAACTGAAGCTAGACAATTTTGAAAACGAGAGAAAGAACAAGATAAAGAAACTAGGTAGAAAGTATTAAAAAAAAAGTACAAGAATTTCCATCATAGTTTAATATCGATTACCAGTTATTTTGCTACCAAGGTGCTTCCCCACTAAGAGTCAAAGCCGTAGGAAAAGCAACGTTGAGGGAGTGAGGAAAAACACTATTTTATCTGTCCACCAGAGAAGCGAATTTCCGAAAAACTTCGGATGAATATCAGTTCCTACTACCATAAGCCGAAATTTCGGCTCTACTAATCTAAACGGAATGCAGACAATTAAACGGAGCACTGCTTCCTCACGGCCGTTTATACAAATTTAATTTTTATAAAAGTTTAGCTAAGACGAAAGTGGATACGATAACCATCGTCTTTCAATCAGAAATTAAATCAGGGAAGAGGAGGAGACGGGAGAGGATGATAGTCTGCACTGTATCATCTCCCAGCAGAATATATCATCCGCTAGCACCTTAGGTAGCTTTTTTTAGTTAGCTGTTTACGCCTATCTCTCTCAGGGATTTTTTCTTCTGGCCATCCCTTCGGACCTCCGTGTCCTCCCGATAAGTGGCTTTCTTCCTTCTTCCCATTGGACGGCCGGCTGATCACGTGAGAAGGGTAGGAAAGGAAAACACGCCGGAGGTGGCGCTGCCATAGGAGCAGAAGGCGTCTGAATCCGTCTGCGGCAGACGAGCAGCGTACGTCGCCGTCGTCTGACGCGAGTTGGAAGAAGAAGCAGAGCTTAATTTAGTGCAATTGTCTATTTTCTGTTCTCGATGAAAACTGTCTGACAGTTCGGCCCGGTCTTCCCCCCGTTTTGGAAGTGTTTCTTTAACCTTGTGTCAAACTTTCGCAGGGTCGCTCTCCTTAACAGTGTTGCTTTTCTTCGGGGTAAGTTTGCTTTCCTTCATATATATATATATATGCGTGTCTCAACTTTTTATCTTCTTAATAACCAAGATAACTTTAACACATCGAAATTATTTTTTATTACCCAAAATAATTTAGGGGATCTGTTCCCACGCAAACAGAGATATACGCGTATACGACCAGCATTCTTAATTTATACAATTAATTCCGTTAATAATCGGTGTTATGAAGGTAATCTGCCCCTATAGGTGTCCCAATCTGGGAAGGGCTTAGTACCTTAAGGGAATCGAGTGGCATTCTGGTATGGCTATCTCGTGGAGTTTAGAACGATCTAGGTTTTAGGAAGATAACAGGAACGTTAGGCGAAAAAGTTTAGCGCCTCGATTATTGCGTAATGGGACAAAAAGTCGGATTCCTCGGAATTTTACAACGGCACGTGATGATTAATTTCGATAGCGATAATCAACCGGTTAAATCGGGGTGGCATCGCAGGGTCGGAGCGAATTTTTTTTTATTTTTTTTTCCCGAAGAATTATGCGGTGGTAAAGGTGATGCAGGCAGTGGTGGACAAATCGACCGATAGTGGGTTTCAAACCACGTGACGTCAGTCAGGGTCAGGGGAGTGGAAGAGATAGATGCCTGGAGAAAGTTATTCCAGAGGTGGACTCGGAAAGGGAGGGAGGGCAGACAATTTTCCAGAAGAGATAAATCACATTTCCATTGTAATGCATTTTCTTCATACGAGGTAGAGGGTCTATCTGTTTGCCATTGATTGATCTGATTTAGGAGTTTTCGGATTTGCTTCACTAAATACAACCTCCATTCGGAGACCTCTTCCATTTTTAACCTTTTCAATTCGTCCCTTTTGAAGTTGTTTTAAAACATTAAAAAGGGGAAACTCGAAATTGTTGTTTTATTAATTTTCGAATGCAAAACGTGATTGCTTTTTTGCTCGCTTTAAGTTAAAAAAAAAAAAGAAAAAAAACATTTCCGAGATGGATTTATCCAAAAACGACTTATTGGCAAATTATATATTTTTTCCCTAGTTTTTAAATACAACAAAACCAATATTTTCCACGCAGGAAAACGAATAAATTCCATTCCAATATTGCTGCATATGAATTCCAACAGAAAGTCGCTTCTTTCGCCGCTAAAGTTTTTTTCTATTTTTTTTTTTTAACTTCTTTTTTTCCCTTCTCCCATTCCAAAAAGTTTAGAAAGGGGGGAGGAAAAACTAACCACAGCAAACCAAAAGTGGTTTGCTTGGGAAATTGCATTTTCTTAAGTTATATACGGATAGAAAATGGAGGTTTTTAAAAAAACAAAAAATAAAAATATAAAAATTCTTGAGTTTGGCTTTGTTCTTGTCTCAATAACTTATGCAAACGAAAGCCACGTGGCCCTAAAAGATGACGATGCGCAGATGGCGGCCGAATGGCGACAGAGATTTGTGACAAAATAAAGGTGTCGTTTCCGTTTTAATTTTATATTCCTCTCGCTCACTTTCGCATTTTGCTCTGGCGGATCCGTTATTAAAAGCAAATCACGTGTGAGACTCCTAAGGTCACGTCGTGACAACCGTAACACGCCAACTTTAATCATTGTCACACGTTGGCGTAATTGTTCAACGTGCCACGGTCTACAAACCTTAAATACTACATCCGATGTTTTAAGAGCGGTAGGCATGAAGAGCCACTTTGGAGGATATCAAAATGGAAGACGTGTTTCGAAAAATTCAAAAAAAAAAATCATTTAAAAATTCAAGCTGACCAGTTAAGAATGAAAACAAGAATACACAGGTGCCAAGAGTTATAATTAATTAATTAATTACCGATTTTTGCACATGGATCAATTTTGGTTTTGCTTTCCCCTCGATAACGTCAGATCGGGAAAATTTTTAAATGGTTTTCGGAACATCCGATTGCTTTCTGGATTTTCTTAACGCGATGTCCGGACTAAACGTGACGTAGGCCAGATCCTCAGTCAAAATCTCGTGCTTTCCCATCAAACAGGAAGGAGAAACAACTTTTCCTATTACTTTATTACGTCGATAAAGGTGCACGAACTATCTGAAGATGTTTTCTCTGGTCTGGTGGAATCCGTAGGCACTTGGGGATTGGAAATCTCTTTTCCAAAGGTCCATCAAAGTCCTTTACTGTTAGGTGGCTCAGGATTCGGTCGTAAAACAAAAAAATAGGGGCAATCGCGGTACTATTGGAGGACCTACCAGGAAATTGGTTGCGGCTTAAGGCGGGTGGCATTCCTATTTTCAAACAAATTCTACAAATATTAATAAC
>WUQG02432457.1:0-14198 GCA_011317285.2 Androctonus mauritanicus | reverse complement strand
TAAGATGTGTGACGCTTAGCAAAATTCTTCCTCGTTCGTTCTATATTATATATAACGACTGCTTGTAACAAGGGTCAGATTCGTGCTTCTCTCACACAGCCTTAAAGGTCGAAAAACTAGGAAAAAAGATCCCCGAAAGCGGAATTTGTGTCACATATACTGTTCTCGATGATGTTCATTATTTCGCACACAAAGTGGGTTGCCGCTCTGATATATCGAGTATGCATGCGAGAGTTTGGGAAGTGCTCCTTTTTACGGACGTTCACTTACTTGATGGGTGTGTCTTCAGGAGAGACGATCTTAGCCTAGGGGTCATTTCCTCTGATTCACGAAATATTTCTATGCCAAATATGGTGTAAAACCGAAACAGATTACCAATCTAATGCAATTTCTATCTCATTAAAGCACTCGGGTTTTTTTTTTAAATAACTTCTCTTCAGAAGAGTTGACAGGTCTCTAATAGAGTAGCAAAAAACGTCATTCAGTTTTAAAAAGTACTCACGAATGTTTGAAAATTTGATTTTTCGGGTCAAACGATTGGGCGTTAGCTGTCACAGATTAGTTCTATCTATGTTGGCCATCTTAATTTTAATAAGACAGAAATTGTAAAGAGAAGTAAATTGTTTTTTTTTTTTTTTTTTTTTAAGTAGCTATTAAGAGAAACAAAAGGATCTCAAAGTCTTCAAAAAAGATCTCGATATTTTTTACCTTTTCACACAACAGAATAAATTAAAAGAGAGCCAAAATTTTGATTTTCGAATGTTTTCTTAACGTTAACTATGCATCACTGTGCTTTACAGATAGCAGTCCTATTGAATTAACAAGATACGATACCACTGTTATAATCTCTCATAGATAGGATTAAAAATAGAGCTAAGGAACAGGTATAGGACATTGACAGATCCAGATAATGTCTAATTATTAAAGTATAATTCTAATAATTGCATATAATAAGTATAAATCTGTAGACCACCCGCACCAGATAGAGACACTTCTCCAAGGCTATCATCTCTCTCCGGTCTGTTTGCAGTACTTAGGCTTCTACAGATGTTATTTAGGTTAGTGTGACATTAAACGTAGGTGAAATCAAGGGAGGCTGTCCTTAAACCGGTCCTAACAGGTAATCCCTGTCAGAGTTACATCGTAATATCGGATTTTTAACTTGGGATCGATTCGTTTATTCGTTCCAATAAAACTCCTGTTTTCTAGTTAAGAGTTTTCAAAAGAATTGAATAATTTCCCGCCTCCGTCGGACACACATTTTTATGTTCCATTATAGTAAGCGCTTAGAGGAAAAAATGAGCAAAAACAAGTTACAACAAATGAGATCAAGTCCCTTTTAATATTAATCATGTTACGCTATTTTTTAAAACTCTTTTGTATGCAAATTTTTGATTAAACGTACTTTAAAAGGTCGAAAGTTTCTTTGACAGTATTTGAACTCTTCGTACGATTCTTAACGTGATTTTTGTGCACGAATATAAATTATTCTCTCTGTCACGAATTATCTCGATCAATTTAATAAACGTATATTTTTATGCTTAAATTAAAAATAATCACATTAAACGTCTGGTTTTTGGTTTTAGAAGGTGTTTGCATCGTTAAATCCGCCTTCTCTGGTCTATATTCTGTCTGAATATTAAATGCCCACGCTAGTTTATATCCGAATGTCATAAGTCAATGTCACGAATAACTTTCAATTCGGCCTACGGGCCGAATCGTGATTATGTGCTTCTTTTTTAGACCGAGGTTAATGTAGGTCTAAAAATACTAAGATTGAGTAGATTTTTCTAATAGTAGGCCTGATGATAACTGTTGATCGAGTTCGATTTTGTCTACAAAATTGCATTTATTTGTCTTTTGCATGTATAAAACATAATACCTATGCTAGTTTATACTGTTCGTAAAAATTTAGTTATTTACTAACTATTGAAAATGATAAAAAAAATTACTGGACAAGTTTATGAGAATTTCGACACTTAAATACTAGAAACTTATACATAATTATCCTATTTAAATGTTATTAAATTAACATTTTCTATCAAATATCGAAGAAAAAAATTATTGAATTAGTAGTTGAAAGTTATGAAAATGTGATATTTTATACCTTTCAAATGTTTTATTTTTCAAATGAAAGCGAAAACAACTTTAAAAGGATAAACTTATGTAGGTTACTTTTCAACGTCAATATTCTTAAAAAGATTTCTTTCGATACTGTTTTAAGAATCAAACTATTGAAATTTAATCATTCTAAAATTAAGTTTCTTTTTTTAGAAAGGTTTTTATATCTTTCGAGTCTCCAAACCTATCTTTCAAGTTTTAAAATTTCGATGAGCAACCTATAGAACAATAGACAATTTTAGCAAAGTCTCGTTTAGAAACCATATCATCACCATCTTTACTCTTCCTGAAAATAGCTAAACAAGCTTGAAATCATACCTTGTAGAATATCAAGTTTTTATATATTTATATTTTTATATGTTTCTATTCTATAACACAAGTTTATTCATGTGAACAGAACGAATTTCACTTCCTGTTTAGACAATAATTAAAATAGAATACAACGGTGGTTGTTTTTTATTTAGATAATATGAATATTTCGGTACGCGCCGTTGATCATCATCCAGGTTCAGTTGATGAAGATCTGAAGAAGTTCAACGATCTTCATGTTGAGAAGACATTAGCGGTTAGAGATATCATTTTTGCACACTTCTATTAACTAACAAGAGATGGCACTTTGCGAAAACGTGATGCAGCTGCATATTGTTGGGTGGAGATAGTTTAGTTTTGCGTGGAAATTTTCGTCAGAGTACACTGAACTCTAAGTCAACGTAGGCGTTGACTGGTAGGAGAACCAGATTTCACAGGAAAAATGGCAATAGGAATAAAATACGTACTGCATTTTCTCGAACGAAACATTTTTCATTTATAATTTCGTGCAATAAAACACTATAGCGTTGAAATAGCTTAAGGCATTGGCTGTCTTCTTCAAACTTCGGCATTCTTTCATCCGCAATAAGAATGACGTCAGGAAATTCAACAGGCGAAAAAATATTAAGTAATTATATTGAAGCCTAACTTATTGCTCGAAGTTGATGAGCGAAATAATGGACAAGAAGTTTTTTTCTCGTAGATCTGAATGCTGATAGTTCTGGATAAATTTACATGTAATATTAACATTCTTGCCGTCTCATTAACGAAAAACCCATGGAGTTTAATTATTGTGTTGGAATGCGACTTGTTTGTACTCATCTATAAATTATCGAGCGAATTTTTAAGTAATGATTGGCATAAATCGATTCCAACGACTGTTAAAATACGCAATTTATGTTTAATTGAAAAGAATGTTTCTCGACTTTTTGATGAACCGGAAATTTTTCCCTTCGTATAAATTGCTCATTAACAGTTTATAACGTTCGGGTCAAGTTTACATAGGTTGATTTATTAGTGTTTTGGTTAGGCAACATTCTGTCAGGAAGCTTGCTCGAAACTTTCCATTACTATACGTGATCGGTTGTTGACCCTTCGGTTACACCACTAATGGAGTTTAACGCGGGTACAGTTTAAGGTGAAAGTATTTTCTCCCTTTTTTTTGTTCGGTAGAGGCCAAGGACACATAGAATATATAGGACCACTTGCATAACTTCGATATAAATTAATTAGAATAATTTCTGCTCCATTAGAAAGTTTCGTGCATTTGACTAGTATTATTGTATCGAAATTTTAGGAGTTCGTAGAACGAAAATCAATAATTTTGGCATTTTTCAAGCCGTGTTCGAACAGGTGTGAAAGTGCTAGTAACCTGCATTTCACACCCAAATGACGTCATCACCACTCTCACCTAAGACGAGTTACGTAACACCCACTTTCTTTTATAAAGGGAACTTGAGGTCATTCGTCGATTTGCACTGCTAAATACCGCATTTTCATTCTAATACTATATATTTATTATTTTATCTCTTGATAGAATAATATGAGATGTATAAAGCGATATTTTTCGAAGTTAAATTTCACTCCCTTCCTCTTCTTTCTTGTTTTATGAATATCGTTCCATTGACCCAGTTGAATAAAACATTATAGTATTCAAGTTATAAGACGTAAGACATATTTTCACGTCCGCTGCTGTAAGTTTTCTTTTATATTGGATGTTAGGCGATTTAACCTTTTATAGAAATTAATGAAGTCGAAAGGTATTATGGGAAAGCGTGACGTCACAGGAATAGTTAGTATACGTACAGATGCTAATACATTTTCCAGAACTTAGGTTTGAGCTAGGATTGTTGAGAACGTTTACATGCCGTAAGTCTGAATATTTTAAAATTTTAAACGTTGCTTGTAAGATAATTGCTATATGTTTTATAAAAATATTTTGAATTCTTTGAATTAATAATTTTTCATTATGACCACAAGAAATTCCAGAATGTTTCAGTCCAGTTTTCAACAATCATTTACGTTGCGAAATTAAACTGTAATTTCCCCTATTCACGGAAAGATATTAATAAAAATTCAATTCATTGAATCAGTGGCGTATGAAATATGGTCGATTTCCTATTTTTTATGAAAAATAATCGATAACAAACCAATTTTATTTGATTTTTCGTAATAATGAATAAAAACATCTATATCACATCTGATTGTAATTGATTATTAGCATTCATTCATACATTTATATTGCCAGTTTTATTTACATTCACGGTTTCTCAAATAAAAGTGTCGGTTTTATTTTCATTCGTTAAACACGGCATATCAATTACATATTTATGGTGTATTTTGTACTTATTCAAGAATGATACGGACGTTACATTCGGAAACGCATAAATGTTAATGTCGTTTACAATGATATGTACAAAAATGCAAATTTCACAGATGCACGAAATAGTGAATGATGAAAAATGTTCAATTTTACGCTCATTCACAAATCGAAATATACAAAAATCGATTATGCGTTCATTTTTTTTTTTTTCGATTATTCAATTAAAAATCGATTATTATCTTTATAAAATAGAAATGATTGGATTATAGCAACTGAGTTTTATCATCTCAGTTTTCTAATTTGTTTTATAATTGTTTTTAAGTTAAATTTATATACGAACTATTCATAATTTTCGCGACTTATACTATTCAACTATCATTTTTATTCTAAAAAATAAAATACCAGATTAAGTGCATTTTGACCTTAATTTCGATGATGAACTCAAAAAAAAAAAACTTCACATGCTTCGTAAGAATCTAAACTACCGGTACCATTTTGTTTTTTATTATTTGATTTTTTGTGTTTTTTTCGTTCCCATTCAGTTACGAACAATGAAGTCGGTTTTTTAGAACTTTTTACCGTGGCCTTCATCGTAATAAAGTAAAACGTTTAATAATTAATGGAGAATACACAAACAGATGGTTATTAAAATCGATTTTTCCAAATTGCCGATTTCACTTTCTCTCTTTTATTCCCGTTAGGATTTGTCCTTGACGAGATTTTGCGTGGTTTGGCTGGTTTGCCTTCTTCACAGTTGTTGCCACATGTGTAGGTTGACTACTGGCAGTTTGTCGAATATCAATAACTTTTTCTCTCTTTTCTGTAGGCAATCGCTGTAGGTGGAGGAGAATGTAACAGCCTAAGTCCAGGTGAGATGTACGCTCCTTAAATTTATCTAATGTCAAATGTTTCATTTTATTATAACAATAAAACTAATTTCTATTGTGATATACTTTTAAAATTCAAAGCTAAAGTACATTATGTAGGTTTTTATGTTAGCAGTGTAAAAGAATGATTTTTTAAAAATATAGTTATGTAATGATGTTTGTTCATTTTATTTTTACTTTTTCAGATTTTTTGTAGCGAGATGGTTGCGCTGTGGCTATCAATCACTGTCTTCTTGCTGCAGGTGAGGTTATTTTTACACACTATATTTAATTCAAGCATCAATAGATGAATGTTAGATAAGTAACATATTTTCCCTGAATTAAAAATAATCAATGGATTTGCGTTCAACTTCATCACTTACAAAATGGCGTCACGTTCGTTTTAACTCTGCCATTGAACTTTACTGCGTTGTTGAACTTGGATGAGATGGTATTTTTTTATATTTTATTTTTTTATAAGTTTTATTGCACGGGGGAAAAAGAAAGTTCGGTTGAGTAAATCTTCATTTTAAAAAATCACTAGATTGATTTTAGAAATAGCCTGCTTAAAATTTCAAGCTGGCAGTTTTCAACGGAAAAGATTTATTATGCTACAGATTGCTTTATAAATAATTTTTTGAGCGATTCTAAAGGAAAAGTTGGGATCAATGGCAGTTAATGGCTGTAAAGGTACGCAAACAATGGCATGTTAAAAGTGCCGACTATAAAGAATGTTTTTTTCATTGTTTGCTTTTGAAAGTACTTGAATAAAAAAACTTTAAATGTTTATCCTGATTAAAATTTTACTTTTTCATAGATACTGTCTGCTGTTTTGCAAGAAGGTATTCGTGATGATAGTCGAGTTGATAGTGTTGTTCGCCAAGCTGTGGCAGACGAGTTTAGCAGCGAAATTTTGACTAATAGAACAAGAGGTAAGCCATTTTTTTTCACTACCAAATTTTTATCTGATGAATGTAAAAGGTAGTAAAAGTGTAAATCATTTTTTTCTTAGCATTTCTTTCGTGCGCCTCTGGAGAAATGGTGGTTAAGTTGAACTTCAGCGAACCTTTTCGTGGCATCACATACACTGATTATGATAGAACCAGCCCTTGCCGGTTTTATGGAGATGGAAGCAAATACTATCAACTCAGAATCCCACTGAAAGGTTGTGGGACTCGACAGGTATTGCGCCTACTCCTAAATTTTCATACAAAAATAAAAACACGTTTTTGAAAATATCATTAGTTTTAAAGCTACATTTTTAAAGATTCTCATTTCTGTATAGAATTTTTTTTTTTAGTTTGTTCTTTTTCTTATCCATAAAACAGAAACTCCTTAAACTTCTGCTTGTGACATCTTTACAAAAAACAATTGTTCGTTTTCCGTTACCTGGTTTTCTGGCTTGAATCCAAACTAAATATTTTTTACTTCCTGTACTTGACTCAACCCGTTTGTAATTTGAAGAACAACACCCATGTTGACATCTGCTTGCAAAACATTTGTCGACTTTTATAATTCCATTAAGAAATTTCATTTTGTTCTTTTTCTTCTTCTTCTTATTATTATTATTTTCCGCTTCCTTATTAGTATACTGTATCTAAATTGTTTCTTTATTGAGTAAGGAAAAACAAAATTTATAAAATGCGTTCGAATATTTTAAAACACTCATTAGAGAAGAAAAATGAAATTTTTAATTCAGGAAAAATGAAAATTTGATGCGATTTTCATGTCGTTAACTAAATTTTAGTTTAAATTTAAAAATATCAGCTTGTGTTAAGTATTGAAGAGAAATTTAAAATTAAAAATGATGAATTTAACTTATTTATTAAATTATGACGCTCAAGGCAGCTGAGATACAAATGCACTTACGCCATTATTACTATTATTATTATTTTTTATTTCGCAGTTCATTTTATGTAGATTTTGCATTTTCTTTATTAAGCAAACCAGTTCGAGTTTTCGTATATATAATTTTAGCCACTGGTATTAAGATAAGTATGATGTTGGAGTCGCGCAAAAACCACCTTCAGCATGTTTTAACTGTCGACCGGTTTTGACAGCAGCACCCCCGCAGTGTTACCTCCTCCTACCATGAACATTCTTCAGGAATATTGATGAGTGTCACCTGTAGATAGTAGTATTAATGTCTTTATAAGACTCTTAACGTTGTCATTTTCTTTAAAAAACAGGAGATTTCTAATGGAATATGGAAATAAAATTCGATATTTTTCATTTATTAAAAATTATTCGTGTAAAATTTCGATACGTTTATGTTTTTCTTTATTTAAAGGAAGCGCCAAGAGTATTTGTCAACAATATTATTGTGCGATTCCATCGTTCTTTGCAATTAGAAGAAGATGAGATAAAGACTATAATCTGCAGATATCCTCCTCCTCTCGCACCGACACCTAATAATGCAGTTGCTCCTATGTAAGAGTTGTGTCACGCCATATATGATTTAAAACATCAAAAATGTGATTTATAAATAAAATCAAAATTTCTTTAATTACAGATTAGAACCTGCACCACCAGCAGCGGCTGTCTTACCGCCCAAACTCTCTGAAGTGGAATTATTGCTAATAATTTGCGCTTTGCTGTTTCTGACACTTCTCCTTCTGGGCATTGGGGTTGCATATTACTGCCTGAAGAAACGTAATATTAAAGTTATCAAAAGGAAGAAGGCAATGTCTTCAGCACCCGGTAGCGCTATAACAAAACTCAGCGGATCCACTATGGGCAGTTTGATGTTTGATCAGATTAGAATTCCTAGAGCGATTGCACAGTCCATATCTGGTTCCGAAGCTGCACTGCTCACCACAGCTGATCGTAGCGATACCATCCCTTCTGATTATCCAAGTGAATCGCCCTCCTCTATTAATTCAGATGCCGAAGAGATAGAAGGCGGAAGAAGCGTACTGGTTAGCGAAACTTCTACAATTAAACACGATAAGTATCGCTATGAAAATTCGGCTTTCATCCCTGACGAAGGGAGTGTTATGTCTGGTTATCCTGTGGATCAAGAACGTGACGAAAGTGTTTCTTCCGTTCCAATAATGACTCTTACTAAACCGCCCGATAAAAAGCCACGACTTAAAACTAAAATCGCCATGGAACAATTGTTGACTACAATTAGCGAAAGGGAAGACATACTTCAACAAGAGAACATCGATAGAAGATACGCTAGAGTAACTGAAGCAGAGTCAGATATAAGACCACCGCCGCCTTATCACCAACCGCAGATTGCTCCTACTCAGACACGAATCGGAAGACGCCCACCCTCTATTTACGGAAGCATTCCAGACAATGATAACTGGTCACAATCCGAAATGGAAAGCAGACCACCCGTTCAACCGTATGTTCGACAGCCAAATTTGCAAACAGCAACTTACACTGATTACTTAATCGATACTCAAGATGCAACGGATACTATTGAAGATACGACGCGCCATCAAAAGACAACGTATCAACAGCTGGAAGAAGAGAGAGCTTTAGTGCCACGTAAGCCTAAAATTACCGTCCAAAGTATCGATGACGTTTACGTAACAACAACTACAGAAACTACGGCAACTGAACACGTCACTAAACATGTTCGCAATACGATAGAACCGTTAGAAAAAGCACCAACACCTTCGCCATCTTGGGATGTGACCATTCGACATTATCAAAGCGAATTACCCGATTACTCAGCTACAGTTTCTGATAGATATCATATAAGTTCTGAAAGTGTAGAGCCTTCTCATCCAGCATCACCACCTCCACCTCCTCCTCCACCACCACCACAACCGTCACAATCTCAGCCACCAAAATGGGATGTACTTATTCGAGTACTTGAACCGCCTCGTTTAGAAGGAATTGAAGAACTCACTATTGAAGACAAAGAAACGTGGAGGACATTAATAACTACAAATCAAACATTCAGATCCCTGATTCAGGAAGCTACCACAGTAGAAGAATATATAAAGATATCCGAAGATGTTAGATACGAGAATTTGTTTAGCAGAGAAACATGGACAGTCATCATTAAGATTCTCACTATTCCCCCATTGAATCCTCCAGCAGAAACAGTGCCACAGCCACCCGTTCACATACCAAGATATAGAAAACGAAGCGAAGGAACACGTCGACCTTCCTATCCCAATATGAAACAAACTATAGATATGGATATGAGATCAGTTACAGAATTCGATATGGACTTTAGCAGGGCTGAAAGAGAATCTCTTTGGAGTGTTGATACTGGTTGCACTTACCGCACAAGCAGAAGTATAGCTGAGAGATCAACATCAGAATTTGTCGAAGATGTCCCTACTTATTTCCAATCTCACCCTCCTCCTCTCGAAAGGAGTTCGTCGGAATTTGTTACTGTTCCCGATACGATATCCTCGGGAAGGTTCATGTCTTCTTCCGCAGAAGTGAGATCATCCAGGTTTTCCAACGCCGAAGTGCACAGAAGTACCAGATCACGCGATAATCATGCCTTATTTGAAAGATCTAGCACAGAAATCATAATTAACTCCCCCATACTAGAAGCCATTCATACTAACGGTATAAGAGAAGAAATTGAATATAAATAACTGCCGCAATTAGCTCAAAAATTAGATACCTAACAAGGTGAAGGTGTAATCTGTCCAGTAGTTTTTGTTATTGTGGTAACTGTTAATCAGTGTAACAATCTCTAGTCAAATTTTAACATAATGTAAGAGATTATAGAACTTCATATGAGTTCTCTAGTCTTGTCTTACAAACAATATTCAGATGTTTTGTCTACGTTTCGACGTCACAGCGATACTTCTACACTAACAATCGCTTTTTAGAATAACGGTTTTTAAATAGATTATTTATTTGGTTTTACACTGTGTATGTTTATACAAAACAATTTTTAAAGAAATTTATAACTTTCCGATTGCAGTTTGTAAAGCTTAAACAGAACAAATTTTTATCATTTTTTTTAAATTTTTTACTAATAAATTCAGCAAATCTGATAATAAATTAAGTGGATATTTAATGATTTATAATCGGTCTATCTTCAAATTCTCTTTAGAATGCTGATTCGCTATTTGGTTTTTGAAAAGTTTGCTGATAAATAGTTCCAGCTGTAATCTCGCTCTCACATTTCTATATTCTCATATTTTGGTTCCTAAACCCACACTGATTCTTATATTTCACTTCCTCGAAGCGAAAATTAACGTGATACATATTTTAGGCATGTCGCATAATGCGACCATTTTTCTTCACTTTAAATTATCGTTACAGTTTCAAAATTAGCTTTTATATAAAAATATAATGAATTGTGTCGTTCAGAATGTCAAGATTTGATAGTAAATTAATGAGAATACAAAGCAGTTTCTCTGATTAACTGAAACATGATGCTATATCATCTGTGAAATTATGAATTATCAACACAGATTGATGTTTAGTATCTGAAATTTAATAAAAATTTAACAAGAACAAAAAAATTTGTTTACGTAACATGGCAATATAAACCATATTTTTTTTTACTTAGAAAAAATAAAGTAAGATTTTTTTTTCCATCATAAATTGATGATAACAGTATATATGATATACTGGATGGAAACATAACTCCTTGTTTCCATCCAGTATATATGATACACAGTTTCCATTGATGGTATGGAAACAGTATATATGATATATATGACAATCTTCAAGTATTGATGTAGATAATTCTATATTTGTTCCCTTAATTATTTGCATTTTTATTACAAAAATTGTATATTGCACAATTTTGATTTAATCAATTTTAAACTGATTAATCAAAAACAAATATTACATTTGTGCGAAACAGTCAGTGCTTTCCGCATTTATCCATTGTATATTAATACACTAGTATTACTGTAGCAAAATTTAGTTATATGTGTGTATTTATAATATTATAATAATATTATATATATATATATACAGTATAATATGAGAGGAGGGATACTATAATACAAATAATTGTTAATTTAAGTGATGTATATTCTCCAAAAAACGACAGAGGATAGTGCCTCTGCCTCTGCCCTGAATCTACATATGATATAAGTTATTTACAATTTAAAAAGTTGAAAGTTTGCTATATGCGAAACTAACAAATAAGTAAAAATTAAAATATTTTAATATATATTTTTTGAGCTTATATGCAGATAAAATCATTGATCTAAACTTAAAAAGTTTTAATGAAAATAAAACATTAGCTAAATGTGCATTTCCGGTTATTTATCATTTCTCGAAACATTTCAGATACGATCATATCTAATACAATGTTAATTACTCATAGTTTAAAACATTTCGAAATCATACGCTCAGAACAATGTTAGCAGTTAATTTTAAAATTATGTTAATCATGTTTTCACGTTTTAAATACTAATTTTAATATAAAATCAATTCATGTAGGCAGCGAAATAGGTCGCGATTAATCATGAATTATAAGTTTAGCTAACACTCGAAGTAGTTTATAAACCACGTTCTAGTACTACCTACGCTGCTAAATTGTTATGGAATGAATAATTAAATGCTATTATTGTAGAGTTATATCATACAAGATCCCATAAACCAGCAGGGCATAGTGTGCTCAATGTGAGAAAAAGATATATTGCCAGTAAATATGTTCGTGAGTGCAACTTGTGTTCTTAGAACAATGTCCTAAAATATTAGAGGGAGGCCAGACTGGGATGATAGGATGACACTTTTTACTTTATTTAACGCTATAGAAATTTCAATTTCAGAATAAATACGTCATTGTAAAGACCATTTATTAATCTTTTCGTAAGTTCAAAACAAATTTTATTCGTTTAAAATTAATATTTAAAAAAAATATTTCTCTGAACAATGTCAAATGTTACAATCTACCCCCTGTCCGGATAGATTGTAAACACCCTGTGGAGTAGGTTGTAACACTATAAAATTTCAAGAAAATATAGCCTGTTTCCAAGTATTTCGTACGTAAATTTTAGGATATAGCATAATAAGTTTCAACTTAATCCTCTGATAAATAATCAGAATCACAGTTGTGACAAACATAGAAGGCTAGCTTACATTCTTCGTCACTTTCTTTCTTACCCACGTATTGAATTCGTTTTCCCGCCATTATTATAGCTGTTATATTCTTCATTACACATGAAATAAAAATAATTTTCTTCATTTGAACTGCTACTATTTGGATATTTGACATTTGTGAATCGCCATTACTGATTTAAACTGTGGTGCCGATCTACAAATGACTAAGTTTGGCCATTATGGTTTGGAAAGCCCCATCACAATTAGACTTAATATATAATAGCGAAGATTAATTAGATTATACTATTATAAGTTATTACATGGTTGCTATACATGAACAGTTACGAACAACTGAAGTGGATTTATAACAACTTTTAAACCAAATTGCTTTTTTAATTATGTTGCTCTTAAAACATTTTTTATTGAATCAATCAAGTCACATTTACGTCAACTAATTGAAAAAACGTCAGATGGTAATCTTTACTAAGTATTTTCGTGTGAAATTTCAAGATTTTTGAGAAAACTAGGAATGAGTATGGCATCTTATAACTAACCGTGTTATTTCCAGTCCCGGTCTCCCCTACTTGAAATATCATAAGAATCGTTTTCTGTTCAAAGTATGATTAATATATTTGACGAATTTTTACGAAAGGCAGTTACGTGTATATATCCACTTTATCATCAGTTATGAAGATATTTCGCCAACCAAATATCACTGAGCACAATTTTATTATTTTCCATGATATATCTTTGTTAATTTTATGGATGACACGTGATCCCGTTATAAAATGGCCGTTCGAAACGTTAAAACGCCAATATCTCTGAAATCGCGATATATGAATAATTTTAAAGTCGTGACAGAATTTTAGACATACTCAACAGCAGTAATCCTATGGAAATTATTTGTTCTTCTGTAGTTGTCAAGCTGTCCCAAAATATCTGAAGAACAAAACATTACAGACCATTCAAATTTAGAATAATTTTTTATCATCATAGCTAAAAAGTGATGATTAAAGTTTCGTGCCCACTCTTATAATTTAAAATAAATTTTTAATTAATAATGAAGGCGCATGGCATGGATTCGTAACGATAATAAAGATAAATAATAGTTAGATGGAAGGAGAATATTTTTATTCTGTAACTCAGGCTGATGAATGAAAATGTTATCATTTTATCGCTTCAAAAAATATTTTTTAAATCATGTTAGTTATGTTTGAAGGTAACACGCGATATTACGATACATCACCCGAGATATCTCAATGATTTATCTGTTTCTGTAGCTTATTATTTACAAATAGTCTAGTCCTCAGCGTTATTTGTCATATTTTTGCCGCTCCTGAATGTTTTACAGTGATTTTTTACTTTTTAGAATTTTTTATTCTATTTTCTTATTTAAAGTCATTTCGGCTACTTATTAAATAGCACGGTTAATCTAAATTTCCCACACGCTTGATTGACCGGAAAGGTTAAAAATGGGAATGGGAATCGCCCGAAAAAGTTTAAGAGTGAGATCCGTCATTCGATCTGGATGCCCCAGATAAAGTTCTGTTAGACTAGCAGGCGATCGACGTTTGAGAATTATCGGATAT
>WUQG02432446.1:0-14198 GCA_011317285.2 Androctonus mauritanicus | reverse complement strand
CAAACACCCAAGAGATGAGAGTTTGACATTTTCACTAGTGGAATAAAAGTAACACGCGCAATAAGCCAGTTCGAAAGCCTTCCAAGAGAGCGTAAGGTGTCTTTATATGTGGACATGTGATATCCAAGTGGAAATGCAATTTGAGGGTCGAGTACACGCCAAAAGGGAGAAAGAATGTAGATCATTATGTATGTTGTGTAAAGTCAGGACTTTGTAAGGTGATCAGAAATAAAGACCTGTCTTAGTATGGTTGGATTTTATTTGATTTTTTTTTATTTTTTTCAATAGAAAAATGTAAAGAATAATCGAATTTTTCCGTGATTCGAATAATTCAATTTAGAAATCGTTCTATTGTTTACTGAAAACATATTTCTTTATTTTTGTTTTTATATAACAAAATATTTTTTATAAATTAAAAAAAAAAAATAAATTAACTTTTATTCGAAATTTTTTACAAAAGTGTCATGTTTACAACAACAAAAATATCGTGTTTACAACAACATATATAATATCTTAATGATTTTTTTGAAGAGACTAGTTGTATAAAATAAAATTTTAAAAACATGTAAAATTTTTTATTGATAAACAGATATATAAATATATTTTTATTTGTCATCACTGCTTTGTGAGAAGAATAAAGAAAAAATTGTTTCATCTATATTTTCTTAAACATAATTAAACCGTAAAACTGAAAAATAATTACAGCAATGCTATAAACATACAACCTAAAGGTAAGTTTAATTTTTTTTAATATTTTTTAAACCGTATTTTGACTTATAATTTACAAAATATATATTTATAAACTGTAAAAAAATCAGAATTTCAAGATATTAAGTGGCGAGCTAAAAAAAATTGTAATTCTTAAAAAAAATGTATCTGGAAGAAATTTTATAAACATACTTTATAGGGCATTTTTGCTTATAAATTCCATTAAAAAAATTGAATAAATAAAGATTAATAGAAGAAAAATAAGATTTAAATATACCAAAAAAAAAGTTATAATTAAAGCAAACGAGACAATGAGATTTTGCTTTTAATAACATTTTGGTGTGAATGATTTAAAATAAATATATTATAGAGATGAAAAAAATAGATATATATCTGAAAAAAATCAAACTGACAGAGATATTCGACAAACTTAAAGATTGAGTTATATTGTATAAAGAACAGAATTTCGAGCAAAAGAGAAACCGGAAGTAGCAAGACGACATCTGTCGTATTTCCGAATCACGTCACGTTTACGAAAGTAAGGAGTTATTTAATTGGACAGGAGAACGAGAGCACCTCTCTTCTTGGTTACTCTCGTTCTCAAACACTCTACTACCGATCGATGGCCTTCTAGTTCCGGTCTGTTCCTCCACTGATTCCGATTCTGTCTAGCATGCCATATTCTTTGACAGCCGATGGTTTCAAATCAACCGAATGCGTACTAGAGAGTAAGCAACTAACTTTATTCCAAACTTATCCTTTCTGCTAGAAAATCATATATGGAACACGCGTCATTAATATATACAGTATATATATATAATATGTCCCCCATTTCCATCGTGTACAAAAAAAGGAGTAAGCGATAATGGTTGCTGATTCGATGTCATTAGCAAATTCCAACAGCCATGCTGCATTGCTCTGCATTGTGTTGTCGAGTTTTCTTGCCTATTCATCAATAAACGTGAAATAATTCGTTGAGTAAGGATGGAATTATAATAACAAAAATTGTTTAAAGCAACTCGGCTTTATTAAAATATTAAAGAATTTAATTGGTGAAAATTCTGTTAATGATAAACAAACTTTAGCAAAATTCTCTTGGGTAAGAGAGAGAGATTCTTGCTATAAAGCTTTGAATAATTTTATATACAGAGAGAGAATTCTACATAAACAGTTTTATTTTTGCGTTCAGAAGAAAAATATAAATTGTTCGACATCATTAATATAAAATAAAAGCTATGCAGATAAGAATAAATAAATAAAGTTTTTCTGTAATAAGTAAAGAAATATCTTTCCAGTTTTCGTGAATATCGGATTTCATAAGGAAAAAAGAAATTTACTATGCTACTGTAAACAGGTTGAAGTTTCTGAATTCTCTATGGAGAAGATAGAGAGAGAGGAAATACGTTTCCCTGAGGCATTCCAAACATCAATCGGATTTTAAATCCGAATATGCTATTGTTTCAAGCAGAAGCTATTGTCGGTAATTTCAAATAATGATGATAATATAACTTCCATTAAATACTTAAAGATTAAACCAATTATCTGGACAAAAAAAAAACAACTTAAATGCATAATTATATTTAAAATGGAATTTTCGAAAGTTCTTTTAAATATTAGCATGTATTTCTTCCTCATTCATTAGTTTAATTATGCTAGGAGGATGATTCTATAGACTTGGTTTTCTCTAGAGTAATCTGGTTCTTTGATGACTGAATCGAGACCTATCAGTAAGATCCCCATTTATCTCAATCTGACATAGGTTTAATTAAATGAATCTGTCGGTATTTAAGAGAGATAAATTAGATCTAAGTCTTGTCTGATATTGAGATCATTTAGACTGAAGTTGCTGACACTAAAGAAAGTCAAAATACAGTTGAGAAGGAGTTAGATTTTGTCTGGATGCTATTAATGTCAAATAACGGTCATATAGTATCTTAATGATCTTATGGGACTTATTGTGGTCGTGAAAGAACTCTTCCATTCAGTTAGAATTGACTCCAAAGTCGAAAGATAACGCTGTGATGAACATTGAGCCACCTGACTACCTCTCTCTCTCTCTCTCTTATTGGCATGACTGCTCTAATCTTTCAATGGTTCTTGATTTTTTTTTTTATTATTATAAATCTTTTTAGTTTCTTAGAAGTATTTTAACAATTCTACAATTCCTAACTAAATCAATTTTATGACTCATACAAATCATACTTTTAAAGAACGTATTGAGATTAATTAAAATAAAATGTAAAGATATCAATCATTACTAGTATCATTAATAAGAAATAAACAATAGATTATATGGGTCATACTTACCAAAATTTTTATTTATAAACTTTTCTTTCTAAATAAATAATAATCTGAAATTATGTCTTTCGCATTAAAAATGATAACTAGAGCATCTCTTATCTCTCCAGTTTCTTTTTACATTAATTCACTCGTTTATCAGAAAAATCAATAAATGCTGTTAAATAATTTTAGAAAAATCAAAAAGTAAAAATAATTCCAAATTAAACAAACATTAATTTAAAAAAATAATAATAAAATAAAATATATCCAATTAAGATAAAAATCTAAAGTAACCAAAGATCTAATAACATTTTTATTATCTTTTAAAATTTTCCATTAATATCATTAAGCAAGTTACGATTATAAAAATAACATTTTATTTCTTATTAAGTTGAAATAAAAAATTATTATTATTATCATTAAAAAAAGATAAAATGTTGAGATGCAGAAATCAAACATTTAAGTTGTTTTTAATGTATTAAATTTATTAATTAGAATCAGATCATAATTAGATTATATCATTTTTTAAAATAAAAAATCTCTCTTAAAAAATATTTAACTAATTATTTAGTAGAATATAATGAAAAATTTCGGAATTTTCAAACATCTTTGATTTTTTTCAATTATTTAAATCTTAATGAAAACAATCTTTAGTTTTGTAAACATTCTATGATTACATAAATTATCTGATGATAAAATTTCTTATGGTTTATTGGTAATACAACAAAACAAATTCAAAATTTAATAAAATTCTATGATACAATAAATTTTTATAATTTAGTTAAAAAAATTTTATATAAAATATTTTTTTTTTTATTTTTATCAAACTTACGACAACAAGAAGATATACCTAAAAAGTGCTATATTTATTGCTCATTTAGTTACAATGAGTAGAAAAATTAAAAAATATATATTGGCATAAATGTTCTGAGGCTTTTGTTTCTTCAATATTTATGGAACTTGAGTGATAACACAGACAGCCAGTTTCAGATGCATAGCAGATGTAAATTTTCATTTTATTGCTATTGCTTTCGATAAGAATGTTATTGGGTGGTCTTTGATGCGCGACTTATTGCTGGATTAAAGCTGCACTTGCAGTAAAAAGAGTAGCCATAAAGCAGGTTTACTTGTCCTTCCTTGCCAATCCATAGAAATTCTCTTTAATATCTGAAAATTTATTTCTACATACAAGCAGTAGCAAGATTAATGTGCAGCACTTGCTATTTTGGTTGAATCATTATATTAACTGGATTTACTCATCAAAATGTGTTAATAGTAATTAATTGAACAGGAGTGAATTTATTAGTCTACTAACGTAATTATTAAAAGACTGTTATGGATCTATTATTTCGATTATTTTAATAGGTTTTAGGCTATTAAGTTGGAATAATAACTAAACTAAATTATAGTCACCATAGAATCTCGAAGATTTACACACACTTTCTTTTTTTCTTCCTTTTTTTCAAGAGACCAGATTGAATATTTTTATTATTCATTGAAGAATATCTCAATTTTTATTTAAACTATTTATTTTCTATTTCTAAATGTTTATAAATTCTGTAATCCCGTTTTTTTTCCTCCTCCCGGTTTATTTAATATTCAGTAGAGAATACAGTTTAGTTGTGTAAATTTTGTATTGTGTAGTGTCATCCATCAAAAGTTTGAATTCTTTATAAATTTATGCGCGGTGGTTGTTTATGAATAAAAGTCTGTATTTTTTTCAATTTATCTAAAAATATGAAGAATTGAATTAAATTTTAACGCATTTTAAGTTAGTATATAGTTGGAAAGTAATAGAAAACAGGCTCGCTCATACTTTTCTAATTTTTTATTATTATTATTATTTAAATTTTAAAGATTAAACTGGTGATATTGTGTGATAAAATTTAAAATTTTATTCTTTTTTTATAGAAAATATGCTTTTATTCATATATAGAATTTAATTTTTTTAATTTCTGCACAAATTCTTTTCTGTACACGAATAAATTTATTCGTTTAATTTTTTTTAAATTCATATTTACTATATTTGGAATGTACTTAAATTAATTTTCTAACATTTATATTATTATTTTTAAAGTAATTAATAACGTTAGCCTCACAGAAAAAATATTTTATAAAGAAATTCTATTAAAAACATCAAAAGCTGCATTTCTTCAAAAAGAACTTTTCCTTGATACACGAGGACAAAATGTAAAGCAACCTTTACAGGCGCTAAAGGAGATTTTTTCAACCACAGTATCTGAATAAGTTTTCTAATTTTAATACTTTTCTATAGCAAACTTCGATATAAAAATACAATAATTAAAATTATTATTATATTAAATAATATTTGCTAAGCTTTATGCAAATTTACTGCAATCTTTTCATAAAATAGTTGTTTTGTATGCATTTGCATATGCTTTGTTTATGTGACATAATGATGTATAAAATATTAAATAAATTGTTATTATAATTTAATTAATAAAGTAATGATTAAAATACGTATATTTACTCAAAATTACAAATAAATACAGAGCATATTTTAATTTAAAATAATTTAAAACACGTTTATTAATATTAAAATAATTTAATAAATTGTTTTTTGTTCGTTTCTAAACCAAACTTGTAGATATACATAAAACATTTAATTATCCAAAATTAAACAAAAAAAACTTCATTAATGAGATTAAAAATTAAACCAAACGTTAGTTTTACATTTGCATAATTATTATCTAATATTACATTGGCGAATATTTGTGTTGTAATAGTCATTTCTTAATTCTGGTCTCACAGTCCAATTAGGAATTCATTCCTGTAATTAATTGCCTGTCCCGTAACTAGACATCTCCACAATCGGGGCACTAATTTTCCACTCTCTTGCACTAGAAGAAAAAGACTCTAATTGGGAATTAATTAATTCAATGGTGGGTACTTTGGATGCTGAATATAGCTTCTTCTATCGCTAAACATCTCCTTGTTGGATGAGGGGGGAAGTAACACATAACAATTACCATTTTCTCATCATAACGTAACGCTCCATATGCGTTGGTTCAGTCATTTATCTATGACAAGCAGTTTCCTACTCTACCATTATAAATTAAATAATACAGTGTCTTTTTTTTTATCTATTATTTTCGTTTATTAAAATTATGCAACAGTTTGAAAACTGTTCATCAATTATAATATATTCTTGTAATTATTATTAATCTAATCAGAAAGAAAAACTGTTGATATATTTATTAAATAATTTAATTTTTTCTTGGCTTCTGAAAAAGTTTTTAAAGTTGTCTAGATACCTTTTATAACTTCTTTGTAAACTTCCGTATTTCAGAAATGATTGTGTAGTCTAAAAGTTAAAACTATTAGTGAACAGGAAAGCAAATATTTCACTAAAAATAATGTCATTTTTAGAGGGAAAAATCATTTCAATCAAATGCATTATCTACTGCGAGGTAAGAATCAAAATTAATCGAGATGTAGAGAAAATCGAATTAATTCGTTTTTACCAATTTAAAAAAAGAATTCAAATGATGTAATCTGTATTAGACAATTTACCGGAACTTCACTAAATAACGATAGTAGAACTATGGACTAACAAAATTCCTAACATTCCATTCCTATCACGAATTGAATTTCTTCCATTTTGGCAAAAGATCTCTCGGGTTGTTTGACATTCTCGGAACGAGTACGGGTGTCACGTTTTAGCTGCTATTGTTGTCCTCTTCGCTACTTCTATAATCATGTCACGCCTATTTCTATGGTTGCCCTCACGCGTGTTGATGTCCTGTCTTTTATTGTCGTAAATAACGATATGGTGACAGGTCACGTATAATACCACCAAATCTCGGTTCCTCTTCTCTCATTACGTCTCACTCCTTTGCCTTTGTGTTACCACTTCATGTTGAACCTTATAATGTTACCATTTTGTTTAATCCGTGTTCGTGATACTTACATTAAATTATTAATAACGCTATCAAAATATTTATAATGGTAAAATATCTTAATTATATTTTTCAAATGATATCTACGCGTTTTGAGAGCTTAACTATATTTAAAAATGCTGTTTTCCATTTTAGATAAATATTTTATAATTTGCTTATAAATTATCATTTATAACTTAATTTAAAGAAAAAACACATTACTTTCTTCCATTGAACAGTTTTTTGGTAGAAAAAGCATCCATAAAATAGTTGTTAAGCTTGCATGAATTTACAAATTTATACGGAATTCATTGAAAATTTTCTTAAATCTCGCAAAATATTAATGAAAATCCATTAATTCGAAAATTTTAAAATATTTTAATAAAGTTCTCTCAATGATTATGAAAAATTTAATTAATCTAAGTTTAATTATTAAAGAGTGAAATTTTATTAACTTAGAGAGTTTAGACAGAAATATTCAAACAGAATATATTTCAGAGAAATTCGAAAAATTCAAGGAATAATAAAATAAAGGTTAAAAAAAACTAGGAAGGAAGTTTTCTATAGGATCGTATGCAAGAGTTATATAAAATTCAAGGCATGTGGTTTCAAAAATGTAGAAAGGACGATAACAAGAAGATGATGTTTAAAGTTCCTATACATGGAATGAGAAGCAGACCTATATTCTTATAAGAAAAATGCAATTCGTGACATAAGAGTTGCACTATGAATTGCATCTTTCTTATGGCAATGGTTACATATTAATCGGCATTCTCCATTTTATGAAAGATAAGTTTCAGTTTGAATAAGATATATATAACAATATTTATCTATTTTTCCATGCTGATAACTCGCTATTCTATCAGAAGTTATCAGAAAGCTGAATCGTTCCACTAACTGAACATATATTGTTAAGATAGTTTTGAAAGGATGAGCATTAACAGAAACATAATGTTCATATCAAATTCATATGAAATCAATTTTATATATATTTACCTATATTTAATTGATACATTTTATTTAATAATTAATTTTATTCGTTAAAATAATCTTTATAATGTTTTTTAAATTAATCTTAAAAATGCAAAAAATAAAAAAATTCTGATTAAAAATTTAAAACGAAACTTTTATGAAATTTCATAAAATAAAATTTAATTATTGTTCTGTAAATTAATTAAGACGTATAATTTTATTTTATAATTTACTCTTTTGCTTACATCATAACATTCATTAACTTATTGTTGTTGGTTTTACAAAAAGATAATTAAAGTAAAATGCAATCCTGTAAATGCACTTACTAAATCTTTCATTTTACAAAGTAGTTAATTTTATTTTAGGAAAAATACTTCGAAAAGAAAAATTCTTCAAAGAATGATTTCGGATAATTAGAATGTTTTTAATAATTAATGCAATTAAAACGGAACGATTTTCTAAAAATTCGAGTTTTAATTATATTTCAAAGTTTTCTTTCGTCACAAACAGGTAAAGCTCGTAAATTTTCTTATTAATTCGATTATTATTATTTTTTTTTTCAAAATTAATTTTAAGTATCTAAAAAAAACTTTGTTGATTTAAAGAGAGGAGGGGGAAAAAACTTGTTTTGGGTTAAAATTAAATAGTTAATAAATCTAACCAGTTTTATTACTTCCTTCCATAAAAATTACATTATCAACTTGCTATTAATGATCCTCCAATTTCCGACAATACAAATTTAATCAGAGCACAACTGAAAACTTGTTTTAAAATGAATTTTTTTTTATTATTAATATGAGAAAAAAATCGTTCCATAACTTATGCACACACATAGATCTGATGTTTATATGTTATGAGCAAACGTTTAATCTGTTCAAAATTACATTTTTCGGAAATGACTTTGCAAGTTTTAAAGTAACTTTAACTATATTCTTATTTGTGTATAGAAATCCGGATTAAATTTACTTCGACATTATTTAAAAAGTTTCGAAAATTTTTTCCAGACACTTTCCAAGATAGGAAAAAAAAAAAAAATAAAACTTTCGAAAATATAACTCCATTTTTTAATGTTTTATTCTATCTCCATTGAAAACTTGCATTGTTCTTTTTTTAATATTAGAACTTTCTTAAGCGATAAAGTGCTGCATTTTATCGTTATTTTAGTTTTGTTACATCAATATTCATGTCCTACCGTTAGAACTCGGTAATAAAATCAATGTATCATGTCACACTAAATTATGGATTTATTGCATCATGTTTAATAATTTAATATTCATTTATATGAAAAATAAAATCGTATATTTGTGAAACTGCATATAAATAATTATTTTTTCTTCTACTAGTAGTAGATCTGCACTCTTGTTAATCACATTAGTTAAAGGTCGAAAGAATTTTTCCATTACAGGTAAAGGAAATGAAAACAAATAACGAAAGAAAAACTGTTTCGAGGAATGTTTTCGGTGATTTATTTCTCCATCATCAGATACAGTTAAAACTAGATTTAAATTTTTTGAGAAACTTGGAAAAATTTTTTTAAACTTTACATATATACGAATATAAAAATAGCAGCAACATCACACGCAAAAAATTGGATGTAATAATTAATCCGAATAAATAATTTTATCGAAAACCAGTAATTCTATCAAACTTGTTATTAATACAGTATTTATGAATAATTCTATAAAGTTTTAATCAATAAATAAGCATATCTAACAGTGCTATAACATGATAATGCATATAATAGCGAACAGGTTGTTATATGCTGAACTAGAAAGAAAGAAAAAATATTTTCCGAATGTTTTGTTTACTTTGTAATTATTAAATATTGGGGGTAGAAAACTCACCATCAGAATCATCTTTATTGTCATAATCTTTCTGTAGAATGCCATAAAAATCTGTTAAATACTTGTTTAGTATTACGAGGAAACCTTATAAGATTAACATCCGACATTTTAAATGAACGAATCTACAGGATTAATTAATTTTAGTTCGAAGTTGGCTTTAATTACCTGACTATCCTATTAAATTTTATAAAATATAAACAAATAGTTTAAAAGTTATTAAAGAGAAACCTTTAGAAATTTCAACGTCCGCCATTTTTATTAATTGAACTGTCGTAGAGATCCTTCTTTAAAATCTTAATTTTAATGCTGAATTTCATTAAGTATCTGATAAATGATTCAAAATATGTTAAGAGAGTATCTCAGAAATTTGAATTTCTGCCATTTTTGAATTATTGAGATTTAATTTTTATATATTATCGAAGATTAAATTAAGGTTACACGATCTCTGACAAGTTTCACGAAGAGAATGATGAACTCATAAGCTTTACTTTTCTTCGAAAGGTAGACTAATTAAAAATATATTTATATATATCTTTAGTTATTGTTTTTTTTTCTTTTCAATTTCAGTATGCAAATCCGAAATTTTTAAATATCAAATCAATATTTAAAGAGAAGTTTTAGCATACTTCTACATTTTGATTATGTTTGTCTTCAAACACAGTTCAGTTTTCGCAATTTTTTTTCTTTTCTTAATTTTATTTTTCGAATTTTTATTAGTAATAAAAATAAGGAAAATATTTTTACAATCAATAAAATCATGTTAATGTACCTCTTATTAGTAATTATTTTTCCTTTCAACGGCATCGAATGGGATGCAAATCTGAATAATAAAAATTTTATATTTAAATTTATATTTTACCACACAAATCGTCCCTTTTAAAGAGTTATATTTATTAAAATTAATGACAAAAGACAAAATTTACTTCGCCTCATAAAATTATTAGTATTTCTCTTTTATGAATTCGTTGTAATATTTTAAATAGACAATAAAGCAAAGATGGGTAATGAGTGGCGAGAGAATCATTTTATAGATGCAAAGGAATATTATCAACTAGTAATAACTTATGGACTTTTCCTTTTAGAATCTGCCAATGTCTGGTTTGTAAAAGTTTAAATTAAGAAGCATCAACGCGAAGAGAAACGAATTTATATCGAGAATTACAGAGAATTTTAATGTTAAAGCAATTAATAAAAATTCGGAATCGTAAAGAAGAATTAATTGAGAAAATATAATACCAATTAAAGAATTTAATATTATAAATATTTAAAAAAAAAAAAAAAATTAATTGCATGTTATCGAACGAATTAAAACACGATTGTTAATGCATTTAAAAGATTAAACAGAAAAAGAAAAAAAGGAAAGAAAACTTCAAGAAAATGTGTTCAGAAAAATTATTTACAGATGCTTTAAATGATTAATAATAAATTTAAGAAATGTGATTAAATTAATTAAAGGGAAAAATTATAGAATTAATTTTTTTTAATACTGTAAAAATTAATTATATTTGATTAAAATCGTAAGAGAGATTTTTATTAATTATTAAATTTAATTAAAAGTAATTTTTTTTACCTAAAATGGCATTTTATGACAAAAGTTAAGTAAGTTTAAATGCGTTAATTGTTTTTTAATAAAATAAAATTTAAGGATTACGACAAAAATTCTTATATATATATAAAAAATTTAATAATATTCTATTAAAGTCAAATTTAGATTTAAAAATACGCATAAAAATCCGTTTTGCTGATGGCGATTGTTCAGCGGATAAATTTTGTTAAAAATTCGACATTCCATGTAGGATAATTCAGCTTAAGATTTGTAAGATCCTGTGGTACAATTGACAGCAAAGTACGTAAGGTTTACAGAAAATTGATTGACTGTATTATCGGAGAAAGCAATGAATGGCCTTCAGTTAAACTTAATGAGCATCAGTCAGATAGATACAGGCGACTGTTAAGGTAGATACCTTTGTCAGATCATTGGAACATGAGGTAAAATTGATTTTACTGCCTTGAGACCTCCTAAATAACAACCAGTAGAAAGGCAGTCAGACGGCCAAGATCTCGTAAAACTTCCGTAACTTGCCACCTGCACTCTAGAGAGGAAGAGAACTTCCAAGAGGGATAGACTTCAGAAAAAAAAAAAAAGAAAGGAAATAGAAGGAGAGGTAGCTTTTTATCAGGTTATGGAGGAGTTAGGATTTATTTTCTTCGACCGTTCACGAGAGAGGGCACAGATGTCCCACCTCTCTAAGCTTACTTGCTAAGACATAAAAAGGTTTTGTCCTTCGCTTGGTAGCACAATCTTCTGTCCCGGATGTCCTAAAACTAAGCTTAAAAAGAAATCGTCCGATTCTAACCAGAATAAAAACGACATAAGTTTTTGACCTAATATATACTGCATATGGCAGGTAGACCTGTTCATTGGTGTTTTATTGCCTACACAAAAAATAAGATTTAATAATAATGAGCGGGGAAAAAAAAAATCGAGATCGATTTTACTTCATTAATTATAATTCGAGTAATGAACTTCAAATTGTAATTTTATTCATGCGAATGATCTTATTAGATTAATTAACGGCGGTTTTTGGATGAATTTACATTTTGATTTTGTAAAAAACAATTGTAGAGTGAAAGTAAACATTAAACTTCAATATTATTTACTTTTATTATTATTATATATATATATTTTTTCCTCTTTCGCATTAATTAAATTGAAAATTTTCCTTTTTTGTTTAATGAATTGTTACATTATTATGATTAAGTCGGTACTCGAGTTGTTTTTATAATAATTTAAATATGCATCGTTAAAAGAAACTAGTGCAGCATGTTTTTTAAAATTTTCCTTTCTAAAACATAAATTTATTTATTATTATTTTTTTTTCTAAAAATTCTTTCTGTTTCTGTAAATATTTTTCTCGAAGAAATTTTTTTAAAAAAAAATTCGAAATTTTCTAGTTTCAAATGAAATTATACAGCGCGCTATCGAATCGATAGATTTAGAAATTTTATTTCGCCGTGCAACAGCGAGTTTCGTTAGAAATTAAAATGTTTTTACGATATATAAAATACGTAGCTATTAAATATGATTTTTAAATATATAAGTTAGAATATATAATATATTTAACGTGTGGTTCTTGCCTTGTAAAGCATGTTCAAAACTATAATTCAAATTTGAATTTTTCTTTGTAAATCAATTGTGCAGTAAGTGATTCATCAAAAAGTTGTGCTAGTTAAATATTAAACTCGTATTAGAGCATAAAATAGTGACATTATTTAAGCAACACGAAAATCCTAAATTCGAAAACCGGATCTAACTTTGGAAAATCATCGATAACTTTCCTTCTTTATCGTAGATTCTGTTTTCATGACTCAATTGCTTTCAATCCAAAGGTAAATATTTTTGTGGAAGTTGCATTATGTAAATAAGTTTAGATGTTATCATCATCTAAAATTGAGAGAATGTTATCTTCACAAGATGTTTTCTTATCAAACTTGGAACGATATATATTGTAGTTACGCTACCATCTATGAAATGATTTATCACAAATTTAAAACTAGGAAAGTAATATATTGGTATAAATCTTGTATTAGATATCGAATTTTTTTTAAAGAAACTTTCTTGTCTAATGCAGGAAAGAATTGCAATTAGATTTATTTCGATAATAATTATAACAAGCAATTAGATTAACAAGCAATCGTTAACTGATTATCATCATCATTATTATTATTATACTTTTTAAAATCATATTAATGTCTATAATTAAATTCTGTTATAATGTCTAAACTGAAAGTTCAGTTTTAATTACGAATGTTAAGAATTTGTCCACAGGTCATATTTCTATCTTTGCAAACATACAAATTTATTAAATTTTGATGAAAAATGTATATTTGCCATTTATTAAATTTTAATTTTACTCTTTTATAAATATATCTCTTTTAAATATTTGCTATTTAATAATTTCATAATGAAGTTTTGTTCTTTTGTAAAAACAGAGTATTCTGAGAATCATTCTCATAATCGCATCAACAAAGTTATCAGATGATATAAATTCGTTAATTTGTATATTTTAACATATTTAATGTTAGCTGTTTTGGTGATTATCTCTTTATTATCCACGTTATCTATAAAACCGCATCTTTTCTGCTTGAACGATTCATGATTCTTTCATCACGAAGTTTGACGGGTTCTTTTTATCATATTCCTCTTTAAAATGCTATAAGTTCTTTTTTTCCCAACCTTCTGTTTAGACTAAATCTTTAATATCATTTGCAACAGTCATAAATTCGCGATATTCTTTGCAACAATAAATCTGAATAAGAAACTGCAATAAAGGAAAGTATATGCTTCTATAGATTTGATGAGAATTTGGATAGGAAGAGCAAACTCGAAACTTGGAGAATTTTTATATTTACGCGTAAAATAAACAGTTTCTTTTTTTTTAATTCTTTAAAGATTTCTCAACCCCTCCAGTCAAAGTAAATTTTCAATATGACT
>WUQG02432435.1:0-14199 GCA_011317285.2 Androctonus mauritanicus | reverse complement strand
AGAGCATGAATACAAATTTCAGAGAAACGGTTTGTTTACATCAGGGTTTTTCTTAACCAGGACAGACTATAGTATGTTTGCCTAAATTTGAATTTTTTAAAAACGAAATGCCTTAATTCAAAAACTTTCGTTTTTACGTCGGCTTTTATTAAGCTGATTATTCTTAACTATTTATCAATTCGTTATATTATTGGTGCATGTACTAATAGGAAAATTTTAAAATTTTCGAATCGTAGTAAAACCAGGGCTAATAAAAATTGTATTTTTATGATTTTTATTTTTAACACGATTAATCTCTTACTTATTGTTTAGCCATAACAATATTTACATTCTACAACCATTAAAAAAAGCATTATCCTTCGTGTTAAAAAGAAAAGTTCACCATTATTATTATATGTGGTCGCCAGATGGCAGCACATTACCATGTTCCAGTAACGATACATCTTCGCACGTGGCATAATAATACAGAGTCCGATAATATATGTAGTAACCAACGATCTTTGGTAGTAACTAAACAATAACGCGTTTGGCCTACTATCTATTTTTATTACTTACGTATCGAAATACCTTATTTTCCTCTCTTATCAAAAATTTTATCGAAGAAACAGAATTGAAACAATAAATGTTTGATGGCACTCATAATAATAGCACGACCAGTATTTTTACCATCGCAATAAATACTCGAAAGAATGGATTTTTTTTGTTTGTTTATTTTTCGGTGGACAAATAGCCATCCAGCACTAGCGGAACCTTACTTAACTGTTGTTCATTTTGTGCGCCGTCAGGGTGGCCAAGTAATAAGGATAGCTGAATATTTAATTATTCTTATATTTCCTATTTTCCATTTTAATGAGAAGAGACCAAAAATATTTTGCAGCGGGGCGGCATAATGTCTATGAACTGCCCGGTCTACCAGATAATAGAAAGGTTCATGGTTGACAATCTCGTTTTAAACGCTAAACAAATAATCAAATTTTAAAACTATAATTCTTTATATTGTATTATTCGTTTCACTACTAACATATAAAATCAATATTCTGTAATTGCCAAAATAGTTTACAAATTTCGTAATTGTTTTTTAATGATATTTATAACAGTCTCGCTTAAAGCTCATATTTTCTGCGTTAGATGATACAACAGAGTTGCCTGCGACAGTTTTGAATTTTTGCTTTTAGAAGAAAGAACAAAATTTTAAGAACATTCTTGTTTTTCCAAAAGCTAACAGTAAGAGCGTAAATACGCTAGTAACTTTTAATGCGCTCAACCGTGACATGGCCTATATTCATATTCTTATTTTCTCGTGGAAATAATCTAAAGACGTATTTAGAAGTCTAGACGACATTCTTCTCGAATAATTTCCATTTTTTTTTTTTTTTTTAAATAAATTTTTATGTTTCGACAATTATTTAAAATAAAGTAATAATAAACATCCTGTTTAGAATATTTAAGTACTGTATTTATCAACGAAACAATACTTACCATGATCATTTTGCATTTACATCATCATAGATAATAAAATTTTCATAATAATGTTAACTGTGAAAAAGATTAACTTCTTCGTTCCATGAGTTACCATAATGATTGGATTCATTTTCAACTCGAAAGTGCATTTGCTTCGTTCTAGTGTGATATGCCATAACTACATAATTACCATCGGCTTATCACACAATTTAGTATATTGCGCATTGCGCGTAAAAGCTTTATATATGAAATTATACGCATTATATCATTCTTAAATATATAAAAAATTTTATTCGTTTAAATTCAAATTATAACATCGTATGCTAACTGCCGGCCAACCAACATATACAGGTCTATATCATACTAATTATTGATTGGATAATTTTCGTTAAAAGTAGATCATGCTGCAACGTGATTAATCATCTGATTCCTAAATTTAAAAAATAAATAAATATAAAAATGAATCGAGTTCATTCCGTCCTGAGTAATATCTATTTGGCTGTTTAAATTTAAAGCATTTGAAAAAGTTATGAACGACATAACAACAAAAATGAGAAATTTTCAAGATTACAACTAATTCTACTCGTTTCGCACTTTACTGTATAGTAAATATATTTATAAATCATTTATTTTACTTTTTATGTATCTACTGCGCGCGTAGAAAATATAAAAACACATTTAAACGCATTTAAAACATGCAACATTGTAGCGTTTACTTTACCATGCTTTCCGTGTTGTGGATGAGACTAGCAGAGATACGTTCACTAATATTTAAATAAATAAATACACAATTTCCTAGATTTATCATTAAGATCAGAAACTAGTCTACCAATAGAGTGAACAGAATACGCCACATTAATTATTATTCCAATTTATCTGGCGATATAGTGTACACACCAATACCAGTTTATCTGGTCGATTGTCTTTAAATGCGGGTATCGGTGCCGTATAGATATATACAAAATCATAAACCATAAATTCGATATCCCGATTAACTCTATAATAATCCGATACGTAGATCAAGATGCTATACGATAAATTCTCATTTATCCGGCTCTACGGGTTTGGTAATATCATAAGTTAGTGACTGGGAACGAACAGTTTTAATGCGCTCTATCGTATAATTTACAATAGAAAAATGTGTTAGAATGCCGGATAAACGAGCCAATTTCATCGATGGCAAAATGTAGAAAGCAATCTTATATCCAAATATAGATTTTTATTATTTACGTAGCCAGAAGCGACTATGACTATTATAAAAATTTTTTTATTCAAATTCCGAGAATCATACTTCGAAATCTGATTTTTTTTCATCATTAGAAAACCGCATACAAAAGTCGCATTCATAGAGAGACGTCTCAAATATAACAAAACGCATGTGATCAAAAAAAGTCAGACTTAACACGGAACTTCTTCCGTGTTTATATGGATTGTATGGCCTACCTGCCTTGTCCTCCGAGCTTATTAACACGGAACGTCTTCAATGCTACTTTTAAAATCTAATGGTGGCGCTCTATTGAAATATTTTATACCTGTCACGCCGCGCACTATATTGCTATAGCACAAAATGAACAATGTAAAATGCCAAAAATAACTGTTTATAATAGGAACACGAAATACGTCACAATGTTTACGACAGAAATTTACCGATAATCCATGAATATTTCAAATATATCTTTCTTAACTATCCGATGGCCGTCTTATCCACATATCCGTTTCGATATGGCTTAAATATCGCACACAGTATCGACTCTACAGCTTTCAGTGGCCCGAGTGAAAATCTTTGTTGCGCCCCCTCGAGTTGTCAGTTTTGAAAAAAAAATTCATAAAAATATTGCACTTTACAAAACTTTTCTTTTTAAAACAATATTTTACAAAACTTACCTACATTTCGGTGAGAATCCGCCCATCGTTTAAATTATGTACAAAAATTAATTGTGTCTTATTACAACAATAATAATAACAAAATACAAAATTCCCCCAGCGCCTTGAGCGTGAACGCTCCGCTCGATCGTGTGTTGAGCCGACCCTGATCCTACAGTTCGTGATTCGAGTTTTTTTTTGGTCGACAGATGATCTCAGTTTCCATTCAATTAGAATATTAACTGACTGGGAGAAACAAGCCCTTCTACAGGCTGCACCCCCTTGCGGAGAGGTTAGTCGGATGGTGGAGGACAGCGGTCGAGGGGCCGGGCCCGGATTCCATGATAAATATTTTCAAGGAGCGGGACCCGAGATTCGAACCCTGGTCCTCAGAGTGGGAAGCCAAGCGTTTCCACGCTGCCAATCTAGCCGACTTGTGTTTCGATTTGATAGAAAGGGAGGAAAAAACGTTTTTTTTAACAAAGTCGGATTATTCTCATCGCATGTTTAAATAAATATTACAAGGCAAATAATTTAGGATTGGGGCATGTTTAGATAAAATATCAGAAAGCCGAAAATTTATTAATTTTATACTTTGCTACATAAACTTTGATTATAATCATCGCTTTTTCCTAAGAGGATTTCCGGATATAATTGATATATTAAAAACAAATTTTGATAATTTCGAAAGGAAATAAATAACGTGACGTATGGCCAATTTCGACGTAGTATAAAACCGTCATATCCGTAATTATGGCGGAAAATAATAGTTATTATAACGTCATTGATACTGGATTATAAATAATTACTTTTTATAAAACGCCTATGACTTATTTGATGTTTTCGAAAATTTTAATGATGTCTAACAAATTAAAACTAATTTAGAACTTTATTGGCGCGATTATTATTACTTTCCTGATTAATTTACTCATATATTTTTAACATCAAAGCAATTATAAATAATCCGAGTACAATTATTCGTCTGTCTCGGTGACGTCATCGTTTCAGATTATCGATAATTAATTAAAACTCTACAAAAGTATTTTAGTTTTTATTTAAATATTTTTAACGTTTTAATCTAATTTTACAAAATATATATATTAAATAATAAAAAAAAAGAAAATTCTAAAATTGAATGAAAAATATAAATTTTAAAATTCCAAATGTATTAAATCGGTTGGAGATTGTAATTCGTAATTAATTTCCATCGCCATAATATTATTTTTAACAGACTCTTAAATCTATTATTAATATTATTTTTAAAAAAAGATATTTTTATACCTTATATTTTAAATTACGTGTTTTTACGTCACATCTGATGTCATTATACGTAACAGATTTTGAATATTCAAATTTAGTACGTTATATTTTCGATTTTTGCCTTATCTGGTAGTTTTTATTTTTTATGAGACTCTTTTTATTATTATTATTATTATTATTTTTAGCCATACGTTTATCGAATTAGTTGCGTTTTTTTTTCTATATTATTCGCGTCGAGTACTGTATCGGTGTGTATTTTTCGTAAAAATACGTAAGAGAGTTCGGAATATGATACAATGTAACCATTGTCTGCGGGCAGCTGCCATGAGAGTACAGACGTAGGCTTATCCAATTGAAGATTTTTGTATGTAATCATATAGACAGTATTGAATCCCGTTCAATCAATCACTTTGTTGACTCTCCTCTTACCCAAGAGTCTTTTGTCGCTTTTACCAACCACCACAAAATTCCGAATGCCTCGTTCTCGCACAATAGAGGTCGAAGGCCTCCAAAAAAAAACGATTTCAATCATTTTATGCCACGAGTAAGTCGATCAGCCATAAACAAAGAAGAGAAATAAAGATAAAAATGAGATGCCAGTGTAAATACATCACCATTGGCTTAATGTTTTCCATATTCGGGCTTTTAAAATATTCATTTTAAAAAACATGAAGAGCGTAATAGCACGGCCTACATTAATCGATTAAAGTTAATCTTTGATAATTTTTAAAAATTTCGCCTTTCAAAACATTTACATAAGAACAATTTTAAATCGATTTTTTTGTTATCTTTCTATATAAATTTTAAGCTTATTAATTTGCAAACATTTATAGTTTAATAATAAATTACTCGATTATTATAAGCTTAAATTTTATAATATTAACGAGAGATGGCAGCAGCGACGATAGTGTTGACAAAAATCTTAAACAGAAAATATCGTTCGATATATTATTTTTTAATTAAAATAATTTACCTTCGAATAAAATTAATCCGTTTAAAACCAATAATTGGATTAATTTTCTATATTAGAATATCTTAAAAAATATTAATAAAGTTTTCTGGTAGTCGATAGATGGTAGGTAGTACGCTTTGATTAATACTTTCAAACTCCTCGTCGATGTTAGACAAAAAAATGAAAGTAAATCCGTTGTTTTCAGTCTATCTATCTCATTTAATTTGAACCGAAGAGAAGAAAAAAAAGGAAAAATTGCTTATGTATGTATTGAATAATATAGCCCACGTTAGTATCGCTTAAGATTGAAAATCCTCCATATTTAATACACAAATAATTATAAACTTTAAAAAAATTTTTTTATCGGTAGATGGTAAAACGGGATTTGTACAAAAGTTCAACGTACTCGTCTTTGGCTAGGCGTTCTTTCACGGTCGACATTTATTTTAGAAAATGGCCAGATAACGATTTTCATTTAATCTAAAATACTTTATTCTTAAACCAAACAAAACGCTAACAATTTATACCGTGTGATTTTTTAATATTATTATTACTTTTTTACCAAGCGAAAATTTTAATTACATTTGGCAACACTTTACCGGTTTTAGTATTGAAAATGCTACATAATCGTACTGCCAACCTTTCTTAATCTGTTTACACGGTTGCTAAGTTACTTATTTTCTCCAAGAAATGTTTTTACTTAGGAGCAAATTGGATTTTCTAACCAAATTATATAAAATATATATTTTTTTTTTTTTTTTACGTATTATTTTACGAGTTAAAAAACTTTCCCGTGTAATACATATTTTGCTCGCGTTTTGTGTCTAAATGTGTGTGGTGTGTGTGTTTGTGTGTATATATATATATATAGATATATATATGTATGGACTTATATATTTATATATATATAATTTTTGTAGAAGGATAAATAATGTTTGGTTTGGCAACATTGCCTCTTTGTTCGCTGACAAAAAAACAACTCCGCGTGTGTCCTATTCCCGCGGTTTATTACGTCAACACTTTTGCCATGAAAGCGAATCGATTTATAATCTATAAATCACCTTTAATCGATTAAAAATCGATGGAGTTAAAAATTACGTTACACCGTAGAGAAAAAGTTGGTTTTATCGATCGATCACGTGTCGGACACAGGAAACTATTAAATTAAAGAAATTAATAAGGGTTTAAATAGTAAAAAATTAATCAATCGAATAATAAAAACATTAATAATAATAAAATGGCCATAAACTTTCCTCCACTATTCGAACTAATCTTAGTTGTTCACGCGCGATCCGGGAGAGTGATCGCTATGACGTCTTTCTAACTTGGTCACGTGTCCCGAGTGTCACTAGACGTTATTTTGACGTCATCCACCAGCTGCGGATGTTAATCGTCCAGTATTGACGTCGATGTTAAACTACGAGATTTTCAAAATCGACAGCGAAACAAACGTTTAAAAAAAGAAAAAAAATGCATACTTTATAACGATTTAATTCGTTAATCTTACAAATTATTATTATTATTATTATTTTTTACCTCTGTCGCTTCTAAAGCAAGAATTTTTTCTGTTTCCAAAGACTGTTTCCTCCTTCAGATTTCCGAGTTCTGAGGAGAAGAGCACATGTCAGGCGCACGCTTAACGTCTTGATTTTATTTAGATAATAAAATAATATTTTTTATTTTTTTTTTGTGCCATTGAAATATGATATTTACATAATAAATCAATATCAAAATTCCCGGAACGTAAAAATAACGATTGTTTTTCCCTGAATGAATTAATTATTCTAAACGTATAGTAATGTTTAATTTAAATACGTCGCTATCTAAATAATAAAAGCTAAATTTGGATTTACAAACATAAGATTTCTCTATGAGTAAGAACATAGTAAAACGTATTTTTAACTCATTGACTTTTGAGATATAGTAACTTATACTCGTACCCTCCGAGTTTTTAATTTTTTAAATATAATTATAATTGTTTTCGGACGAGTTAATTAAACGATATTAAATTATTTCGTATAGTACCATTTAGATATTTAACGAAAAAAAAATTTGTTTTTTTTTTGACGAGCAAACCGGTAATTTGCTAAAAATACAAAATTTCCCGGAACGAAACAATTCTGTGAATGAAATAATTTCGAATAAATGACATAATAATGAATGCGTCGGTATCGCTCGTGTCTCGTGCGCTAATTCACGTCTCGAGCCGAATTTATGAATGAAACTTACTTATCCATTCAATCGTCGACGGGGCGTGTTTAAAAACTTTTTTTTTTTTTTTTTACGTTAAATAACGTAGCGTGAATTTTCCCGTTTAGACAATTGTCATTATTAACGTTCTTGAATAGAAATATTTTATTTTATTTTTCCTAACTCGCTATATCTATCCTATCAGATGTAGTAACAGGAAACTTTTTGTAAAAGAGACATTTAAAGATACAAGAACACTTATCGTCTAATAGAAGAGAAACTTTTGCTAAAATGGTCGAATCGGTGGAGATGCGATACGGAGAAGAGATGCTGTGTTGCCATAACAACTTTTGCACTACTTCAAGGTCAATCGATATACTTCTCCACACACACACACGAGACTATAGTCGTTATTGAAGTTTTAACTGCATAAAATAATAAATAAATAAAAAAAAACCATCTTTTATTGTAGTCGTACGTTTATCCTCTTAATTTTATTACGCGCGTAAACCAGAATGAGACGTAGTTGTTTAATTATCCCGTTGGAAACCTCCTTAACCAATTTTCTGTAATTTAGATTATAAAACAGATTATTGACTGGTTTTGTAACATTTTAGTCAAAACTGTTGTCGGTTGAACTTAACCTTGGAATCTTACTTGAATTTAGAAACTTTCGTTGGTATGGAAACTCCCGAATTTGATAAAGAAAACTATAAACTTTAAAACTTATTATATATATATATTTATATATATTTAATTATATATATAATTATCTTTAATGATTCAAAGTTAACATTCAAGAATAGATCAAAAATAAAATGTTAAACAAACAATGTTTTGAGACAAGTTAAAAGAACAATTAACAGATTTTTGTCATAACAAAACAACACTGTTTACAACAATAACAACACAAAACAATGCTTGATGATGAGAATAGTTGCATTCGGTTGCTTATCTTGATGAGAATTAATGAAAAAACGAACTTTAAGCCACGAGAAAGAGTTAGTTTTTTTATCCTTTTAGTATATTTTCTTTTGATTGTGCGAGAATTGATAAGAGAAAAGGCATCATGAACACTGGACCACCAGTGCTAAATATACAACAGGCACCAATCACAATACCAGATTTCTGGTTTTTAACATTTAAAATTTTTAACAACAAAAACAATTTATAGACGACAGCAAAACGAAACATCGAAGGAAACATCTGTGTCTTTTTTTGTAAATCATCTATAAGCCATTTTCTTGGACGAGTTCTTTGAAGGAGAGGAGAACTAACTTTTCTTATGTTAAATTTTTACTTTCCTTTGAGGATATACAAAATAGAAAAATACAGATTTGATCTCTAAGTTTGCCTTCTCCTTCTACTTCCGTCCATCTACGGGGATTTTGGCTTTGAGCGAAGGCAAAATATCAGCCATCTCCTGCTCACCTTGTGATTTGATGGAGCTACTCTCTGCTTTGCAACGCGGCCGGAATCCCGCCTTAGATAGCGTATGAGGCGCAGGAGCCTCTTGGTCCAGGCATTATCAGCCTGGACCGCACTGCTGAACAATATGAAATACGCTCTTTTCTGACGCGTATGTTCAATGGAGGTCACTTATGGTGACGTTAATGGATAAGGACGCTCCTGGATCCAAATTAATCTCGGTACGAGGAGGTGGTAAGTCGGGTGAACCTTGTCGAGCATCCTTTTTTGACTTCTGCTTCAGATGTACCTTGGCATGGCGCTTCTTCTCGTCGCTTCGTGCGAATTTCCTTCCGCAAGTATCGCAGGAAAACGGTTTTTCTCCCGTATGTGTGCGAATGTGGGTAGTTAGGTGATCACTGCGGCTAAAGGAACGCATGCAGATACGACACT
Organism: Androctonus mauritanicus; assembly: GCA_011317285.2. Classification (NCBI taxonomy): domain Eukaryota; kingdom Metazoa; phylum Arthropoda; class Arachnida; order Scorpiones; family Buthidae; genus Androctonus; species Androctonus mauritanicus. The sequence continues at coordinate 4,613 of WUQG02432435.1, read as the reverse complement.
GAAACGGTTTCTGTCCGGTATGGATCCTGATGTGACGAGTCAATTCGTCGCTTCTCGAAAACCTCCTGTCGCAAGCTTCAACTGGACACGCGTAGGGTCTCTCGTGAACCGGTGTCTTACTAGGCCTATTTGGATATTTTCTAGGCCTGATAGGCAAAAGTTTGAGCGGAACAGAACTGGCCTGATAGGCCTGATTCAAGATTTCGTGCCCTTTACTGGTGGAGGGATTATAGTCTGCCAGTGAAGCTTGTTGAGTGGTGGTGAAGACTTCCTCGCTGACCGGCTCCTGCTTGGGAACTATTGGCATGGAAGTGCTAGCTGGGGCCAACTGAACGTAATCTGTAAATCCGGACCACTGCAGTCCCCTTTGGTAACTCAGATCATCGGTTACGGGATTTAAAATTGATGAAGTAGCGGCCACCAGAGCTTCGGCTGACGAAACAACAGGACTGTCGTACGGTTGTTTAACATCGAAGCTGCTCTCTGAGGGATCATACGAAGAACTGTACGAATGTAAGATGTCGTCTTGTTCAGATTGTTGGGGACTTCCCAGAGTTGTGTATGTCTCCCTTCCGCTGGTGTCTGCAGTCACATCAAACGGACTCGGTGTGGGAGAGGAGGAGAAGTGAGAAGGAGCGGGTGATTGTCTCGGTGCTGGTGAAGTCATTTCAGGAGGGCTTGGAATTTGAGCCACGGCTGAAGTGATTGATGAGCTGGAGTGTCCTCCTAGGATATTGAAAAATGGCAGAATGGTCGAAGATTTGTCTGAGCAGAGCCAAGCCGAAGCGGGTCCTTCTGGAATGTCAATGGGCGTTGAGGTGGTAGTGAAGGTACCTCTATAGCTAATTCTCTGAGTGGTAGCGGTGGATTGAGGACTGGAACAGGGATATATGTTGCTTTCCTTGTTATCCGGCGACATGACAGATGCCTCTGCTGAAAGAGAAACAAAAACAATAATTAACTTTTATACAAGGGAAAAATCTCAGTTTAAAGAAAACTAACCGCGCGTAAAGGTCTTTCTATACAGGTGTAAAGGCCACCAAGGGCAGGTATGGCGGGGTCGACCATAATAGCGGCGTCTCATAGTCATTCTCGACAACAAACTACAGCAATGTTCTTTCTACCTTTTATAAGGCGATAAGAGAAGTAGAACACGTCAGCCATTGGTCGCAGGACGGGATAGTTAACCCTCTATAATGACTGCCTTGTTGGGTCAGTGCGTTGGCTCGGCAATAAGCATTCCTTCTGTAATAAATTCGAACAATTTAACCGATGTTAATCGTCGAATAACAGAATTCTATCACCCTACTCCGTTAACGTTTCCGAAGCGTGAGTCAGTTACTGGCGTGACGTAAAACATTTTTGTTTCGCTGACGTCAGAATAAACATCACCGTTACGTCAATCAAATTCTGTGTTGTTTACGTCGTCAGTTAGGAATCTTATCGGTTTTGTTGGTTTACGTCACAGAACAACACCGGTTATCTTAGAAAACATAGCTTCCTGCCCGTTAGAAGTTACAACGTTATGTAACTAAAAATTTCTGACAATTTATCTCTCCCTCGAAACAAATCGAATCGACTCGGCCGGCCTCGTTTTCGTTTTCTACAAGAGATATCTCTCCTGTTTACGTCTGCCTGACGTCATTGGCGTTGACGTCATTGGATGTGAGTTAAAATGTCCCTTTAGCGAAAGGGATTAGAAACAAAACCGCGGATAAAAATCGTAAAATTCCGTCATTTAAAAATTAAATAGACCTTCTGAGTAGCTTTAACCGTATTCCAGAATTTCGAATGTAAATAATATTGGTGTAGGCTACATCGGGATACTGTCAAAAATCGGTGACTATCAAAACGGACCAACAATATGGCGGAATTGCGACCTTGAAAGGTCAATTAGGAATTCGGACACGAAGCTATCGATCTGGGATAAAAGTGGAAGTAGAATAGTAAAGAAAAACTTACCTGTGATGGGCACGGGGTCGGGTATGGTGACCTCAGTGTACAGAAAAGCACTACTATCAATAGAAGTGGAAACAGGAGTGTTGAGTGTGTCATCCCCGCAGTCGCATCCCATGACGGGAGGAGGACATAGATTATCAACCGAGCTCCTGGTGACTTCCGTGGATGTAGCAGATAACTCTTCCATAACGGGATCCACACTGATATTAATGTCCATGTCTTCGGATTTGTAAGAATCGAAGCTGAGACAATAATGCTGATCACTTAACGCGACTTGTGACAAGGTGTCTAGACCGTCCATAATCATTGTAACGCTCCTGGATTGTTTCGTTGTCGATTTGTCAAGGCGGTCTCGATCAGACCGCGTATCTTTGGGATTAGCAGACACTGTGTCTCGTATCACGAGGATAAACAGTAGCACCTTACGGACACTCACTTCGGATCACCTGTCTCTGTACGACAGCGTCAAATGAATGAACGCCTATCTCTTTATACGTCTGTTTTGTGAATGGATTGTACTAGTATACACTTCCTTATTTGGCAAGCCGGAACTTGCGGTCGACCAATAAAATCCTAAGGCTCCTCCCCCGGAGGATGACGCCGATTGACGTAAAGAGTAAACGTCACGATGGCGTTCATTCAATCTCTACACGTTCTATTTTGCTTCTTTTCAGAAATTTGTTTTGCTGTTTCCTAAGTCGTAAAGCTAGTGTATACCAATTTGGTCCATCGCCACCGTCGTGCTCTTCTTTAGTGATGACAGACCTTCCGATTCGGCTGTTTTAACGCTTCTGACAAGACGTGTACACGCCATACGTCATGAATAATAATTCTCGGTAGGCGACGTACGTTTTCCATATATGGTCAACGAGCCGAGCCGATCTCGTCCGAACTCCTTACGTCGGCTTTTGACGTCATTCGGAGGAATGCGCATCGTATCCTTTTCACGGGCGACAACTACCCGAAACATCTTCGGTTGTTTTCGTCATCCGAACATGCCCTTTTTTGTCTAACTCGCCGAGCTCCACCAAATTCTTGTTTTATTATGACAACACTTACAGTTTACAAACAGAGCGATCTGATTCACTTTCACCCATCTCAATAAGTAGTATCATTATAAAATTCCTCACGATCCGAAACAGTGGCGAAGGACACTTAAGTGGGTCAAAACGTTTCCTAAAGTCGCTTCTTCTTTCCCGAACTTGTTTCGAAGTATTATTAACATCTGTCACATTATGACCTAAAAGTCGAACAATTTCTCATTTTTAGGGTCAAAGGGGGAGTGTTTATAAACAAATCGAGTTTTGCTTCTGCCGTTTGGTGATAAATCTAACTCGTTCCAGTGGAGAAACCCCAAGATCAACAAGTGGAATTATTATCTCTATCTTCTCTTATTTAAATCACATTTTTTTAATCTGATTTTTTTACTAGATAAAAATGTTTTTTTTTAGTCGTCAACAACGCTTCTGTAGTCGCATGACAGATAAACTTTCCAGATTTAGGATTGTTTTTGTTTCTTCCTTAAAGTACACAAATTTCATACAAGTAAGTTTTTTCATTTAATATTTACTATATTTATAAATTTTCTTCCTTGTTATCTTATATTTTATTTTCCTATATTGTTATGAGAATGAAATTACAGAATACAATATTGTATGTCCTTTCACGGCTGATATTCTGATTTTTTTTTTTTACTATTATTTACGACACTGTTAATTATTCTAGAATTTTTCTACAATTTATACGTTTTAAATCAGAATATTTCCATATTCATTCTGTCAGTTTCATAACAGATGTTCAAGAATTTCTAGAAAAACTTTTTGTTTCAATTTCAATTATCAATTTCAAAACAGATGTTCAAGATTTGTGTAAATTTCTGGTATTTCAGTTCGTACCATCCATCAGTTTCATAACAGATGTCCGAGAACTCGGTGTAAATTTTTCAGTTTCAATAAGCCATCAGTTTCATAATATATTCTAGAATTTCTTTGTATATATTTTTATGTGTTCAATTTCCATAATCCATTAATTTTCACAACAGATGTTCAAGAATTTGTGTGCAAATTTCTACATTTCGGTTTCCATAATTCATCAATTTCGTGTTAGATGAAGGATAATTTCTCTATAAGCTTGTACATTTTAAAATCGATTCTGGTTATATTAATCGAATCGAAATAATTGACGTAAATTAATCGAGTGGCTTTACGCGTAAGAAAACCCTACAGCGGTACTGATAAAATTCAAAATTTCGACTCAGAATAAAAAAAAATGTAAATATTTTTGTTATGATAACAATTAACGAAAATATTGGTCGGTATACGGTCAATGTCAATAATTTTTACTTTCGCTTCGTTTACAACGGAATTTTACGTACTCCTTTGACGTCACGAACACGTCACCGACCTCGCCCGTGACATCACGTACTCGTGCATGAGGAAGCTAGCATCATTTGTAAACAATACGTATGCAATTTATCTAGTTTATTATTGGATGGAAGTGATGTAAGGTTTTATTTTTTACCGAGACAGTTTTAAAAAGGAGTGTATTCGAGAAGCAGCTATTTTAAAACGGTGAGAATTATTTATTTTAGAACAGTCGAATGTTCGGATTTTGGAACGGGCCCTTGTTCCGAGCGGCCTAGTGCGTTATAACTA